>UYYA01004056.1:118498-180496 GCA_900624975.1 Angiostrongylus costaricensis | reverse complement strand
AGCGAGCGCTCTACCCCTGAGCTATACCCCCGAAACTACATTTGTCATAAAAATTAAAAAAGTTGAGAAACGAGATTGTGCATCTCGTTCAACACACAGGATATTATACTGGACTTCTAACTAACACGGCTCGCAAAATTTGTGGAGGTATGGGGAATCGAACCCCAGACTTCTCGCATGCAAAGCGAGGGCTCTACCCCTGAGCTATACCCCCGAAACTACATTTGTCATAAAAATTAAAAAAGTTGAGAAACGAGATTGTGCATTTCGTTCAACTCAAATGATACTATACTGGTCTTCTAACAAACACGGCTCGCAAAATTTGTGGAGGTATGGGGAATCGAACCCCAGACTTCTCGCATGCAAAGCGAGCGCTCTACCCCTGAGCTATACCCCCGAAACTACATTTGTCATAAAAATTAAAAAAGTTGAGAAACGAGATTGTGCATCTCGTTCAACACACAGGATATTAAACTGGTCTTCTAACTAACCCGGCTCGCAATATTTGTGGAGGTATGGGGAATCAAAACCCTGACTTCTCGCATGCAAAGCGAGCGATCTACCAGTGAGCAGTACCCATGATACTACCAGGCTCTTGCGAAATAAAGAAGTTGAGGAACGATATTGTGCATCTCGTTCAGCACACAGAATATTATACTGGTCTTCTAACTAACACGGCTCGCAAAATCTGTGGATGTATGGGGAATCGAACCCCTGACTTCTCGCATGCAAAGCGAGCGCTCTACCCCTGAGCTATGCCCCCGACACTAGGTTTGTCATGCGAAATAAAGAAGTTGAGAAACGAGATTGTGCATCTCGTTCAACACACAGGTTATTATATTGGTCTTATAACTAACCCGGCTCGCAATATTTGTGAAGGTATGAGAAATAGAACCCCTGACTTCTCGCATGCGAAGGAAGCGTTCTACCCCTGAGTTTTCCCCGCGAAACTAGGTTTGTTATGCGAAATAAAGAAGTTGAGGAACGATATTGTTCATCTCGTTCAACACACAGGATGTTATACTGGTCTTCTAACTAACCCAGCTCGTAAAATTTGTGGAGGCATGGGGAATCGAACCCCAGACTTCTCGCATGCAAAGCGAGCGCTCTACCCCTGAGCTATACCCCCGACACTAGGTTTGTCATGCGAAATAAAGAAGTTGAGAAACGAGATTGTGCATCTCGTTCAACACACAGGATATTATACTGGTCTTCTAACTAACCCGGCTCGCAAGATTTGCAGAGGTATGGGGAATTGAACCCCTGTCTTCTCGCATGCAAAGCGAGCGTTCTACCCGTGAGCAGTACCCATGACACTACCTGTGTCATGCGAAATAAAAAACTTGAGAAACGAGATTGTGCATCTCGTTCAACACACAGGTTATTATATTGGTCTTCTAACTAACCCGGCTCGCAATATTTGTGAAGGTATGAGAAATAGAACCCCTGACTTCTCGCATGCGAAGGAAGCGTTCTACCCCTGAGTTTTCCCCGCGAAACTAGGTTTGTTATGCGAAATAAAGAAGTTGAGGAACGATATTGTTCATCTCGTTCAACACACAGGATGTTATACTGGTCTTCTAACTAACCCGGCCCGCACAATTTGTGGCGGTATGGGGAATCGTACCCCAGACTTCCTGCATGCAAAGCAAGCGTTCTAGCCGTGAGCAGTACCCGCGACACTAATTGTGTCATGCGAAATAAAGAAGTTGAGGAACGATATTGTGCATCTCGTTCAACACACAGGATATTAAACTGGTCTTCTAACTAACCCGGCTCGCAATATTTGTGGAGGTATGGGGAATCAAAACCCTGACTTCTCGCATGCAAAGCGAGCGATCTACCAGTGAGCAGTACCCATGATACTACCTGGGTCTTGCGAAATAAAGAAGTTGAGGAACGATATTGTGCATCTCGTTCAGCACACAGAATATTATACTGGTCTTCTAACTAACCCAGCTCGTAAAATTTGTGGAGGCATGGGGAATCGAACCCCAGACTTCTCGCATGCAAAGCGAGCGCTCTACCCCTGAGCTATACCCCCGACACTAGGTTTGTCATGCGAAATAAAGAAGTTGACAAACGAGATTGTGCATCTCGTTCAACACACAGGATATTATACTGGACTTCTAACTAACACGGCTCGCAAAATTTGAGGAGGTATGGCGAATCGAACCCCAGACTTCTCGGATGCAAAGCGAGTGCTCTAGACCTGACCTATTCCCCCGAAACTACATTTGTCATAAAAATGAAAAAAGTTGAGAAGCGAGATTGTGCATCTCGTTCCACACACAGGATATTATACTGGTCTTCTAACTAACCCGGCTCGCAAGATTTGCAGAGGTATGGGGAATTGAACCCCTGACTTCTCGCATGCAAAGCGAGCGTTCTACTCGTGAGCAGTACCCATGACACTACCTGTGTCATGCGAAATAAAAAACTTGAGAAACGAGATTGTGCATTTCGTTCAACTCAAATGATACTATACTGGTCTTCTAACAAACACGGCTCGCAAAATTTGTGGAGGTATGGGGAATCGAACCCCTGACTTCTCGCATGCGAAGGAAGCGTTCTACCCCTGAGTTTTCCCCGCGAAACTAGGTTTGTTATGCGAAATAAAGAAGTTGAGGAACGATATTGTTCATCTCGTTCAACACACAGGATGTTATACTGGTCTTCTAACTAACCCGGCCCGCAAAATTTGTGGCGGTATGGGGAATCGAACCCCAGACTTCCTGCATGCAAAGCAAGCGTTCTAGCCGTGAGCAGTACCCGCGACACTAATTGTGTCATGCGAAATAAAGAAGTTGAGGAACGATATTGTGCATCTCGTTCAACACACAGGATATTAAACTGGTCTTCTAACTAACCCGGCTCGCAATATTTGTGGAGGTATGGGGAATCAAAACCCTGACTTCTCGCATGCAAAACGAGTGCTCTAGACCTGACCTATTCCCCCGAAACTACATTTATCATAAAAATTAAAAAAGTTGAGAAACGAGTTTGGGCATCTCCTTCTGCACCCAGAATATTATGCAGCATTGGCCCTAGCCGGGCTCAAAAAATGTGTGGTGGTATGGGAAATCGAACTCCAGACTTCTCGCATACAAAGCGAGTGTTCTACCCCTGAGCTATACCCCCGACACTAGCTTTGTCATTCGAAATAAAGAAGCTGAGGAACGAGTTTGGGCAACTCCTTCTACACCCAGGATATTATACTGCATTGGCACTTACCGGGCTCACAAAATGTGTGGACGTATTGGAGTCGAACCCCAGACTTCTCGCATGAAAAGCGAGTGCATAACCCGTGGGTTAAACCCCCGACACCAACTTTTTCATGCAAGGCAAAGAAGTTAGAAAGCGAGTTTGTGCACCTCCTTCAGCGCGCACGATGTTATACTGGTTCTGTCACTAACCCAGTTCACACAATATGTGGACGTATGGGAAATCGATTCCCAGACTTTCCGCATGGAAGGCTAGTGCATAACTCGTGGGTTAGACCCCCGACGCTAGCTTCGCCATGCAAGATGAAGAAGTTAGAAAAGTGAGTTTGGGTATCTCCTTCAGCGCACAAGATGTTATACTTATCCTGTCACTGATCTAGTTCACAAAATGTGTGGACGTATGGGAAATCGATTCCCAGACTTACTGCATGGAAAGCGAGAGCATAACCCCTGGGTTATACCCCTACAGTAAGTTTGTCATGCAAGACAAAGAAGTTAGAAAAGCGAGTTTGGTCATCTCTTTCAGCGCACACGATGTTTTACTGGTTCTGTCACTAACCCAGCTCACAAAATGTGTGGACGTATGTGCAATCGAACCCCGGACTTAATCTTGCATTAGAAAACCAGCAGCTAGGGTGTAGCTCACTGGTTGGGCGCTGGCATCGTATGCCATAAGTTTGAGGTTCGATTGCCCATGCCTCCACAGATTTTGTGCGTTGGGTTAGTTACTGAATCGGTTTAACATCTGGTCTACAAAATGAAATGCCACAACTCGTTCCTTTAACTTGCATGACAAAGCCAGCGTCGGGAGTACAACTTAGGGGAAGAGGGCCTGCTGTGTTTTTCTGAACGGCGAATAAAACGATGTGTCTCTTAGACATAGGCAGTTTTAATACTATTGGGGGCGCTTGCAGTGCAGTGGCCGGAGGCACTCTGCAACGCATACATAGGATCGATCGCCACGCCCGTAGCCCACTAATCCTTTCATCCCTCCGTGATCGGCAAATTGGTGCCAGACTTTCTGGGAACATAGCAGCAATGTCGCGATAGAGCGGTAGGCAACAACGAGTCATTATGAAGGACAGATACGCATTCACTTACTTGCAACGATGCTTAGTGAAGTCGAATGCATGATGCATCGCTCAAGGATTGAGCAACGCCGAGATCATTGTACTTCATTCTTTTTCCACGAACAACTTTCTGTTAGCCTCGGCAATGATTGATAATTCGATGTTTTTCTTCAATAACCAGACAAGGGGTTGTTATTATAGAATTTATTGGGATACATTAGCTGACGTTTCGGCCTTCTTCAGAGCTGGGAAGGTCAAGTTGGGGTTCGATCTACTCATCCAAACACTTCCATAACTCTTGCAGATAAACTTAACAAATGAATTTGCGTTCACATAAGAAACAGCTTCATTTAAACACCTACCGTTTATTTGTTGTAAGTATTTAGGTTAGTTGGTGGATAGCAGCTGCGCAGAGTAATACATGGGCGATAACTGTGCCTGTGTCAGGTCACTGGATTAGCCTGAGGTGTGGTGCCAGCTCCCACGTGATGACAAGACACTCCTTCTTGCGGTTCATTTTTGAATTTTTGGAATTGATCCGAAACGCTCCAAGAGTTTGACGTGCTGATGTTTTCGATTCGTGCGTGAGGTTAGCGAGCCCTATTTCAAAACCTCCTTTGTGTTCCTGCATCCTATACGCGCCTAGTGGAGCGGTTTGTTTTAACTGAGATTTACCGACTAGGTGTTCTTTTATGCGGACGCAGAGCGGCCTACCGTCTTCACCAACATATTCGTCCCCGCACGCTTTACAAGAGATCAGGTAGACTGTACCCGAACTCATGTAATCACCGTCTCTACCGTTAGAGTAAATTATGCAGTTTTTCGTTGTCCACAGACGGTCATATAGGCGGTTGCGAACTAGCTGGCGTCATAGAGTGTCCGATGGTATTTCAATTACTCTTATGGAATTCTCTAGACCGGCCCTTATTAAGCAACGTTTTAAGACTGTACTTATTTCGTTTGAAATAAAGAAGAAGAAGAACGGAGCCTTGTTTTCGCTAGAATTATCGCACTGGGGCGTGGTTCTTCCCCTATGCCTATGCCGAGAAGCTACAGGTTCGTAACCATTTGAAATGGTTATTTGGCGCGCCAGTTTCGAGAATTCTTCCCTCTGCTCTCTACCTGTTCACATGCTGGCAGCAGTTCGAAATATATTTCTTATAAGCGGCCTTTTATTGTGTAAGGGATGAGAGGATAGGTAATGAACCACTCTATTCTCACTGCTTGGCTTTCGATACCATTCTGTGATGTAGCCGTTTTCGGATAGGTTAATTTGAACGTTTTAAATGGAAGGCAGTTTTCTTTCGGTTTAGGTACCCTGACTGTTCGTTCAATAACTGAAAGTATTTATCCATATTGAAGAAATCTGCTTATTAAGAAAAACATCGAATTATCAATCAATGCCGAGGTTAAAAGGAAAGTCGAACATGGGTATTTGTCCATCTCCTCCTGTGTGGAGCAGATGACAAAACCATCATCTATACACCTACAGTAGAGTAATGGCCTGTGATCTATTACTGGTGCTTCCACTTTAGACATAAAGGCAACGGCAAGGGTTGGTGCTACTCGCTGTCTCATTGCCAACCCTCTTATTTGCGCGTATTATTTCCTGGACCATCTGAAGATCGAGTAGTTTAGGCAGACCTTTAAGAGGACCATAGGCTGCTGGTTCGAAAAGTCATATATGTTGATTGCTCTTTCGTGTTGCTCAAGAAGCTCGCAGATGGCTGGAATTGCGAAGTCGTTCGACACGTTAGTATAAGGAAGTGTTAGGGGCGCTAACTTCTAAGGACTCCATCACGTACGCGCTTTTGGGACGTGCGTTGTGCAGACGGTCTAGGAACATTTGGGTATTCGTGAGATGGGCTAGTATTTGCTTAATCAACTGGTTGAGGATTAGATTGATAAACCAAGTAATTGAATCCGTAGGCCCGTCTACACAACTGATGATGGATCTAACTTCAAAGGTCGGTAGGCGCCATATCATCAGCGGATATTAACTTATGGGTTTTGATATGTAAATATAAGACTGGACATAACGGCACTTCGATCTTAAGATGCGAAATATCTGATGGTTTTAAACCTGCCGCGCTTTCCATTTTGATCCATTCTTTGTTCAGTTTTCGATCTTTACTCCCGAATTCCTTTTCAGTTGATGCGCGATGAAGAGGTGCGTCTTTTCTTCATACGAATGCAGAATTATTTGTTAAGTTTTATCTGATAGGGTTATGAAAGTGTTTGGCTGAGTAGATCCAATCTCAATTTGACCTTTCCAGGTTCTGAAGAAGGCAAAACAGCCGAAACGTCAGCTATTGTAGCCTAATTTATTCTTTATATTTTTTTTTCTTTTTATTTTTTTTTATTCTTTATCCTTTTATCAAAGTTAACGACTAGTAGCTTTCCGTAGACCCTTCTCCAATACACAAATGAGCAAAGAAGGCTAAGTGCTTGAAAATGGCGCTACAATATTTGGCTGATAATGTTTTGAAGCTGCACCGCACTATACAGAAATGATTCTAAAAAAATTTTTTTTCGCAGGTAAAGAAGACATTGGTAGTCCTAGTCGGTTTCTTAAAAAAGTCTGTTTGCACAACCCACAAACGTACAACTTCGTGACTAAGGAGGTCGCAGCTCAATACCACTTTGAAAGCTGCCTTTAAGCGTGCTCACTCCCATTTTTTCTATCAATGTATTCTAGATGTCACCAAAAGGAGTTGTTTTACAATTTGAGACAATGCTAAGTACTATAGCTCAGTAACCGCTTTACTAATTTGGCAACCTTATGAAGAGTTTTTTCAATTCACAACCCACGTACTATTTTTAAAAGCATGGTATTGAGCTGCGACCTCCTTTGTCACAAAATTTGGCTTCCTCCTCTCAAACTGCAGGATAACAGTGATGCCTACCTATATTTCCTGAAAGAAGAACTCTTACGTAATAGGCATTTCAAAACAAGGAATTACTGTATTCGAATTTTGTTTTATCTGCATACGCAAGTGAACGTTGCAAACTCGAGAGGCGTTTCGCATACATCTGCATTTTCTGTGTGTTTAGAGAATCTTAAGACGCGCTAGCGGAAAACGCATCTCAGTGCCATTTTGACCGTACTGCCTAAGCCGGTCCACTTCTTTCTATCTGAAAGTCCACGGTGGCATCAAAATGATGTTATAGTGGTGATCTCACACTTTTTAATTTGAAAGTAGTTTAAAAGCCTGTCCCTTCATTGTAATATTTAATACAACATTTTGTCAAATTATAGTATCAAAATCGTACACCTCTGCCAACGGTTTACCGCCTCATCGTGGCTGGGAGGTGCTCCTGGGCATCCGTTTGCGGTGTAGAGCGGTGGGATTCATCCTTTTAGTAGGGTCTCCTAAGCTGAGAAGGAGCCCGGCTTTTCCATCAGGAAGCCTAGCTAAGAGTAAACCAATACCAGGATCCACCACCGCCTTGGTATTAAAGTCGCATTGTGGCAAATCTCCCTCTCATCCACAAGAGCTGCGACTGCCTGTCGTGTTGACGACCTGGGGCAAACTTTGGCCAAGCTGTCCTCGGGATTCCAAGGATCCACAATGGCTTAAGTAGCAAATCTCGGAAAAATGGTGACTATGCTGGGCTGTTCAAGCATCAAGTATCAAGTAAGTTGTACACTTGAAGTTAAGCACAAGGGAACTATTAACAGCATCGTCGTTCTTTACCACAATTCCTGTTTTTGAAGACATGGTATCCATTGGCGCAGCGAAAGTGATTGCGATTCTCTTCCTCGTTTACGGAATAATGATTATGTCCTCTCACCTCTTCAAATTTTTGCTGGTGAACTTCGTAGTGAAACTTTCAAAAAACAGCCTGGCCCTATGGAGTTTATACTCGCAAAATGTCTGTAGTTTTTATTTGTGCTGATAGTTCTGATCGTCTGCCTTTCCACACTACGTCGTGAATTTTAGACATGCGGTTATGGCATTCGAAGTGCTCACTTCCATCTGTTCTTCCCACAATTTTGCAAACAAAATAAAGACATTTTGTTGGCTGCACATTTTCGTAATTCTGGCCAAATTTGTTTTAATTTGTTTTAATTAAATTAAATGTTTTAATTCGATTCGATTCTTCATACCTCTACAAATTGTGTGAACTGGGTTAGGGACAAAACCAGTGTAACATCTTGTACGCTGAAGGAGATGCCCAAACTCGTTTTCCTAACTTGTTTATTTTGCACGACAAAGCTAGTATCGGGGGTATAACCCAGGGGTCACGCACTCGCTTTCCATGCGGTAAGTCTGGGAATCGATTTCCCATACGTCCACGAATTTTGTGAACTGGGGTAGTGACAGCACCAGTATAATATCGTGTGCGCTGAAGGAGATGCACAAACTCGCTTTTCTAACTTCTTTATCTTGCATGACAAAGCTAGTGTCAGAGGTATACCGCAGAGGTGGAACGCTCACTTTGCATTCGAGAAGTCTGGGGTTCGATTCCTCATACCTCTACAAATTCTGTGAACTGGGTTAGTGACAGAAGCAGCATAACGACAGAAGCAGCGACGATCGAGCAGTAGGTTCCTTTTAAGGGTACGCCTCCCTACCCATCGCTCTTATTCTATCATTGGCGACCAATCTACCTTCACACCATCGTTTCGTATGATTAGGAAACTAATAGCAGAAATTTTGAAGTGAATGGACGTCAAGATTTCGCTGATCTCACCTCGAAGACTTTTCCGATAGTTCCGACCTTTTTTGAACAGTGAAAAAACTAGGATAACGAAATACTGCTACAAATATATGCCTGTGAGGTCATCCAATGCTTAATCCTGAAGAAAAATCCGCCGTTGCTTTACGAATATACTGATATCAAAGAGCCTATTGCGAACTATCCTTGCGCATTGTTTCTAAGTTTTCCAGGAATGCTTCTTCTGCTTCCTTCCAGCTTTTATCATCAATATTTAGTGAAAATAATCACTTTCATTCTATGTCATAAAGTTAAGGAAAAAGCATAAATAGCATTACTTACTTGATACTTATATGGACCGTGCACCGATTCTGTGAGCCCCATCACAATCTCCATTTTTTCGAAATTTCGCAGGTTCAGCCATTGTGGTTCACTGGAGTCCTAGGGTCAGCCAGATCAACGTCTGCGCCAGGTCGGCACTACCACAGGCCGCCCTTGTGAATCATAGGAAGATTTGCCAACATGCGACTAGTTTGCTACCAAAACAGTGAGGGATGCTGGTATTGGTTAGGCAATATCAGGAAGAATAATAGGATCAAAATAATAACTGATCGACTTCATGCACCTTTTTTTAGCAAAAAAGGGAAGTTGTAACAATTGTTGCTACGGTGATTTCCGCTTACCGAACAAGTTCCACAAATTTTTCACGATATTCAGCGTGTGACGTTCACCTCGAAGAGGCCACAGGAAATGCAGAACATAAAGTTTACATGATTAAGGTTTCAGACAGATTGGCTACATTTAACAATACCGAAACACTTGCATCGAAATGGCCTCACATCTCTTCAATAGTGCACGGGAGTTCTTCGTCACACTTGTAGTATCCCGTAAATAGCTTGTCACAACGGTTTACTGCCTCAGCGCGGTTGGGAATTGTTCCTGGTTATCGGGTTGCAGTGTACAGTGAGGGAATTATCACCCGGCAGGGTCTTCTAAGCCGAGAAGGAGTCCGGCTTTTCCATCAGGAAGCCTAGCTAAGAGTAAACCAATACCAGGATCCATCACCGCCCTGGTAGCAAACTGTCGCCTGGTGTCAAATCTTCCTTTGATCCACAAGGGAGGCGACCGCCTGTGGTGGTAACGACCTGGGCCATACATTGACCAGGCTGGCCTCGGCACTGCAAGCAAATACAATGGCTAAACCAGCAAAACTCCGATTAAAAAAATGGAGATTTTGCTAGGTCCACGCAATCAGTGAGCATGAGGCACATAAGTATCTAAGTAAGTAGACAGCTTGTTCTAAGAATGTGCTATGTTAGGTGTGGCTAGTGAACGCTCTTTTGTTGGCTTTATAATTTAGAAAAATCCGCTTTTGGGGGGATCATTCTCTAACGTGAGAGTGACTTTTGCTGTCAAAGAGAGAATGCAACATGGGAGTGCGGCCAGTGGCGAGGAGTAGAATTGTTTCTGCTTAAACACTGGAATTCGACGCTCAGGGAGAGCTTTTATCTAGGACAAAGTGGTCGACCATTGAGGAAACTTCTTCAGAACGGCTTCACACTCACATAGCATGTATACCCGTCAATATGTTTCTAAAACATCTGGCTTTAGAAACGCCCTTCAACTCCTATTATATTTTGGTTTAACATTTATTTCGCAACCTATGGTTTAAAATTTACAGATAAAGGATAAAGCTCTCGGCTTTGATCAATCCCTTCCCTAAGGTATGCGCCATCCATTCGACTTCATTAAGCACCGCTTAATGATGATTGAATGCATATCTGGACTTTGCAATGACTAGCGGTAGCGTACCGATGTGTCGAGCCAGTGCCGCTATCCTGTCAGACAAGTTGGCACAAATGTGCCGACCCCAGAGGGATGGAAGGCTTGGTGGGCCAAGGACGCGGGAATCGATTCTACGTGTGTGTCGCAAAGCGCCTCCGACCACTGCGCCACACGAGCCCCTTTATACTTATTGCCACAATTTATAGATACTACGTATAATATATATCCAGAATACAGCTTAACGCTAGAAGCTATTAACAATACCAATAATAATAACAACTTGAAATTCCTAACTACAATCAAGATAGATGCTGATTATTCAGATTATTATTCACAAAAGCCTGCAAGCAATTACTATTTCCACGTACAACTTTCAATGTTTACATATGCTCAACAACCATCGAATAAAACTAACGATTATTGCAGTCCAAGCAATAATGTTTCCTACAACGGCTGCATTTTGTGTTTAGCGCTATGGTGGCACTTTCACCCGAGTGTGGAGAAATTGGAATTGTCTGAGCACTCCAAGCAGTCCCACATTTAATGGCAACTCAAAGCGGACGTCCACCCTGAAGTCATTCAACAGTCCCTTTCTCACGCGTTCATTATATATCCTCCATGAGTCTCCTACAACAACCAATAAAATGGCCCTTTTTCATTTCTTCAACACTTATCTCTTCCTACTACACATTTTCTTAGCAGCGTATCTGTTGGTCACCTTCACGATCAGTTTCCAAAGTCTCGGCCATAAATAACTCATAAAAATCTCTCGATTCTATGAACTTATCTACTAGTTGTCCCTTTATATCAGGCCTGCTTTCATCGAAGAAAAAGAGGCCGCCACAAGATCATCTAACCATTTCTAACTAACATCAACAACATGCTCGTTTTCTCTATCCATTTCTCTTTTTCGGTCCCTTGTACGGGAAACTCTGCCATATTAACCTCGTTTCCAACTTGTTCATTGTCCCTCTCGATAAGAAGTCGATTGAGATCAGAGCTGAAATCGTTGCCAACTGGTGTGGAGATATTTATATGGGTGAGAAGGAACGTGCCGAAAGGAAAGAAGAGATTGGTGGAACAAGTATCGGATAACGGCAAACTCTCCTATACACGGTTAAGATGGATCTTGTAGGATTTTTCTTAAAATTCATGGAGCAACAATTTTGATTTCTGTACTGAAATATAAACGAAACTGGCCCCATTTATTTAAGGTGCTCATTTTTGCACATTTATACCGATTTTACTCCCAATTAATACGAACTCGAGGTAATTGAACTTTCCAATGCCCATATTTTAGCTCATAGGAAACTTTTTCAGTTGACGTAAAGACTATCTGAATCTAGAAATCTTTCAACAATAGGCGATCTTTTTATCCCGTGGTGATTATTAAACTGCATTATTGTTACTGAATACTTTATTTCGAAACGTACCAAATTGAAAATTGCACCTTAGAAGAGTCGCTATTTTTTCACATTGACACAGAAAATCTCCGGAAAGGATAATCGCAGATTTGAACCTGTGCTAATGTCCAAGTTTTGCAAATGTCTTAGTGTCATAACGTCAAATTCAACTTCTACATAATTGAGCTGTTGCCTTCTTCACAACCGCGTTTACCAGAGTCATTGGTCCGAAGCCGGTCGTTGTTGTGATGTGGGTGTTCATTGTCGAGTCATGTCGCATCCAATGAAGGGAACACCGCTCGAACGAGGAACCTCACTAATCCGTTTTCCACGGTTACGAAGAAGAATCCACTTGTGTCAGACCAAAAGGTAGGGCTATTCCTCGAAATAATGTTCCAAACCTAAATAAGAGGTAAAATTCGACATACTCCTCTGGATACGTATGGCGCACAAGAGCACAATGGTGATGATTTTGAAGTGAATGTCCGATCCTAGCGCAGGAATCTAAAACATCAACGTGCAAGACCCTTGAGGCGCTTTGGATAAATTTCAGAAGTCCAGAAATGAATACGAATACATCACTGTCTCTCGTGATATGACACCTCATGGAATGATTTTTTGATGCACGTCTCCATGGACGGGTCTCACTAATCATCCCACGTGAACAGCACACGAGTAGTCTAACACCCAAGACCTATGACGTGAATTTTGTCATCCAAGACGAAATAGTTAAAAAAACAAAGACGGCATCTCATTCTATTGACAAGATTTTCTATCGATTCTATCACTAACGCAATATACAAAAGCTCTAGAGGTATGAAAGCGAGCGCTCTACCACTGAGCTATACTCCCGATTGGAGTTTCTAAATCAAATGTGTATTAATAGATGGAACAAATTTGGGGTATTCACTCAATCGATTATGTCCTAGAACGTTCCTAAACTTCACTAACCTGCAATGCAAAAGGTTTGGAGGTATGGAGAACCGAACCCCAGACTTCTCACATGCGAAGCGAGCGCTCCACCCCTCAGCTATACACCCACTGCATGCCCGCACATGGAGTAGCTAAAGACACGAAGTTGGGCATTTCATTCTGTAGGCCAGATTTCCTACCGATTCTATCACTAACGCAATATAGAAAACGTGTAGCGATATGGGGAACCGAATCCCAGACTTTTCGCATGCAAAGCGAATGCCTTCCCACCGAAAGCGGTGAGTGTGCAAAGAAGTTATTCAGTGTTCAATGTGGTTAAATCTTAGCTTAGCACTTCCTCTGTTTGTTTATGTAGGTGTTTATCTTGACAGATTGCGGTAAACTTGACTCGTCCAGGTTCAGAAGAGGTGAAATCCGCCGAAACTTGCTGGTAAATGAGGAAATAAAATAACACCTCATGTTTTCTGAACAGGAATATAAATAATTGTGCTACCTATAGTTTTAATTCACATCGTGCGTAAATACGCACCCATATTCCAAATGCCAATGAATCTTGTAACTTAGTTGGATACTTGGATATGGTTCACCACGGCTGCATTCTCGTAGAGTCCATTCTACAGTTCTTTTCGTCCATCTGTCGTCTGTTCCATTTGTTATGTGATCTTCTCATCTATGTTTCGCTATCGGTGTGTGTTCTCCTAGATCTCCAAGATGTGACAGATTTCGAAGATCAGAGGTTCGCATTCCAGTTAGATATTGAGAGTGCCGGTCATATTTTAGAAGACATCGTCCAAAAGCTCTATGAGTAGTGCACAGCATTCTTGACCTTGCTGAAGTATCAGCCCACATCTCTGCAGCATAACAGAGCGCTGAGAGTACTACTGCATCGAAAAGGTGGGCGCGGATTTTCGGGTCCTTCAGTTGGACGGTGGCTTCTTTAAGAAGCGCGAATGCGACCCAAGCTATTCTCCTTCTTCTGTCTAGTCACTCTTTCATGTTGTTTTCCGGTGTTCACTGATCGCCCAATGTATACGTACGAGGTGGTCTCTGCAATCAGAGAGCCATTCAGTTCAGTCTTTTCGCCTTCGCACCATGGGATTTTCATGATCTAAGTTTTCTTTCGATTTATGCGTAGTATGACCTTTTTCTCACTTCGTTGAGCTCATTAATCATCGTCTCTGCTTCGCTGCGACTTCTTGAGAAGATGATGATGTCGTCGGCAAAACAAAGGTTGGATAGGAATTTTCCATCAATAGTTTTGCCTTTCTCATTCCAATCGAGTGACTTTACTACACACTCCAGTGGGGCACCAAAGAGCTCTGGCGATATTGGGTCGCCCACTCGAACCCCTTTTCCTATTTGTATGACAAGAGGTCAATGGAAAAGCTGAATTTTCGTAGTGCAGTTCCGATAACAGTCAGTGCGCTTATGTAGGACGGGTCCACTCCTTGGTCGACGAGCGCTGATAGAATTCTATTTGTTTCGACATTGTCAAACGCTTTTTCATACTCGACAAAGGTTACGTTAAGACTAGAGGCAGGTGGTATTCTCCACACACTTCGATGACCCGGACACAGTTTGGTTGTGGTTCATGCAGCAAAATCCTTGTTGAAATCCTTCCTGCTCCATTGGTTGTGCCTCATCCAATGTTCTTGATATGCGCGAGAGGATAATCTTCGTGAAGAGCTTGTAGAGAACACTCAACATGCATGTCGTATGATACTTGCGAAGATCTCTTCGGTCACCTTTTTTGGGTAGGATGACCGTGCGCGACCTTCTCCACCGGTCTGGGATTTTTTCCTTTTGGAGGTAGGCTCTCATATGGTTTACAAGAAGTACATATAAATTGTAGCTTCCAGCTCTAAGGAAGTCAGCGGTATTACTATCGGGTTCTGGAGCTGTGCCTCTTTTCATGCTTTTTATCACAACTCGAGCCTCCGACGGAAGAGCTCCAGGTGGTTTTATATATTATTAGAGTCTGGTAATTTAGGGATATTAGAGTCTGGTAAGGAGATCGTAGAACGGAAAAAATTGCTGTAGAACGTTTCCGTTATTAAATCCATATCATGGCGGGAAGTGTTGACGATCCCATCTTCCTTCATCATGGCTGACAGAGGAACACTATAGTCACACAATTCCCGACGAGGATTTGTCAGACTGCTTCTTTTCTGTGTTGCCTCCAGTATTTTGCCTGTACCGATTTAGGTCTTCCTGCAAATCTCTTCTGCAACTGGCATTTATTACTAGCCGTGTTAAACGTGTTGCAGTAGAATTAAGGTCAACAATTTCCTTCTCTTTTCGAGCAGCTCCTTAGTAGTAGTGAACATGCGATCCGATCTTCTTACTTGAGGAACTGAGGCATATTCGGCACAGCTTTCAACCCTTCGACAAGCCTCCCGTAGTGTTCGGTCGTTTTTATTCTGCCAATCACGTTTGGATAGAGCTTCGTTCAGATGTTCTCGTCGTATACAGCTAGACTTTTTCCTCGTAGTCGATGATGAGTTCTCTTCCAGCTTGCGGCTGAATCGAATCTTCACGCGAACAAGACGGTGATCGGAACCAGTACAGAATGACGAGACTATCGATGTGTCAAATAGGCACCATCCTCTGTTTGTCAAAATGTGGTCGGTCTTCGCATGAGTCATGCCGTAAGAAGACTCCAATGTCCAGCGGAGGCTTCAATACTTCTGGAAAAACGAGTTTCCATGAAAGAAACGTCCCGCAGGCAGAAACCCTGCGAGACAGCTTCCACTTCCTAAATCTTGTAAATCAATTATGATTGTTTTCTAACATTATATGGCAACAAAATGCAAGCCACCTATCAACTGTGACATTCTGAATTCTGTGAACCACATCTTTTCTTATCTCCGACTTCGATGTTTAGGAACTTCTAGGGCTTCCCTCAAAAAGTTTTCTTCTTCTATTGCGTTAAGAACCATGGTCTTAACTTTAAAAAATGGATGCAGAAGGGATGTAAACCTACAATTCTGTGTATGCATGGTAGCGGAGCAATCTCTTACACCTACATCGAGTTATAAGCCTCTCAATTGCTCTAGTCATCGAAAAACCAACGCCGTCGCAAATACGCTTGTGATAACACAGCTGAATACAAAAATCTTTATTTAGCAATGATAGTCCAGATTTCAGTACAGCGTGAGAACAATGTCCGCCTTACGAGGAAACCTTTGAAACATTTTAAACAATAATGCTGGCAAATCACACCACATGGACAATTTAAATAAATACCCCATTTTCGAACCAAGTGTGGAGGCTGCTTAGATTCAAACTGATGGTACAAATGAGCAATGCTTCGAAATCGTTCTAGCAGTACAACCCTTTCACAAAAACGAAGACAAATTTTTAGGAATCCATCGATTTAATCATTGGATCATTGGTCTACTAGAAAGTGGATGCCAATTCAAACATCGACTGGGTGCTGTTGTGGTAATCCGCCATTTTTACACACTGCACCAGCAATTGCAGAAACTAGCTTCACCTCATTTTCATTGGCTCCGGCAGCTTGCTTGAGATTGTTCAGTGCCCGACGAGAAGCCTGGACAAAAATCTCGTAAGTGGTTCAGCAAGTTACTACTACCATTTGAGTCACCACCAAAGTAACAAAAATTCGACAAAGATATCACAATTTACTTTATATGACAATTACTTCATAAAGATAAAAAAGAATAAAGCTTTCGGCTTTAATCAATCCCTTAAGAATGCACCATGCATTCGACTTCACTAAGTATCGTTAAAGGTGACTGAATGCATGTCTGGCCTTTACAATGACCCGCGGTGGACTACCAATGTATCGAGACAGTGTTGCTATCCTCGCAGACAAGTCTGGTACCAATTTGCCGACCTCGGAGGGGCCGATGGCTTGGTAAGTCTGAGGCGCGAGGATCGATCCTATGTGGATTGCAGGGCACCTCCGTCCACTACGCTACAAGCGCCCTACGTACATACAATCGTACAGTTTCATATTTGGAATCGAATAACTCACAATGTTACAGAAATACGTCGCAATCTCCCTTTCATGTGCAGCGCTTGGAACATTTCTTTTACAAGAGTGGGTGCACCTTAAGAAGTCTCAGTAACGTCACACGTGATATATCAAATTCAATCTACCACCTACCTAGATAGCGTCGCAATCATACAGTAGATATCTATTGCAGCGTCTGCAACACGAATCATTTCGTACTGACGATCTGGAAACAAAGGGCATTCACAGAATTTGTACACCTAACCTAATGATAAAATCAAAGAAAAAATTCTCCGAGTGAACCTCCCTATTGAATATTATTCGGAAGATTGCAAATTATAGGCGATGCAAAGTGGAAAACCTCGTCAACAATAGAGTAAGAATTTCTTAACAATTAAGGCTGTCGAGCTAGAAGCATGCTTCGTTGAATAATGGTGTACATGACATCACAGCCAGAACTCACATAATGAAATGAAAAAAAATGCTTTAATAGAGGAAAGGGGAAAACCACACGCTCAGTTCGCTTATAGAATGCAAAAAGAAATCATAAACAAGTTAGCTTTCGGATGGGGATACCTACCAATAATCTTCTTCCTGTACTTCATAAGCAGACTTTCAATCGTCTTTCCAAACTCCTTGATACATGCATCAAGCTGCGACGCGGATTCTGTAAGAGCTGGATCAACAACAGCAGCGAAGTTCGAGCCCGTGCTACCACTGGAACAGTTAAAACATACACATGTCAAATAGAATTCGGTGCGCAATATCTATTTCGATAGCATCTACTACTAACAAGTGCATATTCACTACATCTTCATCACTTCTCTCATCGATATAATCAAAACAATAAAGGATAAAGCTCTCGGGGACGATAAATCCCTGAGAAATGCGCCATACATTCGACTTCCTTAAACATTGTTGAAGATGATTGAATTCATATCTGGTCTTTACAATGAGTCGCGAGTGCCTACCGATGTATCGAGTCAGTGCTGCTATCCTCCTAGACAAGTATGGTACCAATTTGCCGACCCCAGAGGGATGAAAGGCTTGGTGGTCCATGTGCACGTAGATCGATTCCACATGTGTGTTGCACGGCGCTTCCGACCAGTGCCCTACACGAGCCCTTCACCATAAGTATCATTCACTAATATATTCATTCTGCTTTTTTAACGTTAACATAGTTCCCCATCTCAATTCCTCTGTAGCATCTTTCACAGTAACGAAGCATGCAACGGGGGAGTATTCGACAAATCATACATTAATACTCCAAACTACAATGAAATCTAATGCTATGTAAAGTGTTAAACAATGCTCGCAAGACGACAAGAGAAAACTCCTACACAACTTCGTACATCAGGCCTTTCTGAACGCTAAATATTTCATCACAGATCGTGCCGAGCGCTTCATGAGTCACCTTTAGCACAAAGTGAAACATTGGAAATCCACTTACCCTGTCACTCTCTTAACAACCTGCCCCAATAATGTAGAAATTCCACCACACTTAATTTCATTTGCGACTTGTTGAAGGTGTTTCCCAGCATACTGCGCACCCGTAAGCGCGACGAACAACCGCATCACATCGTTGGCACCCTCGAAGATTCTGAAACAAGACATCTGAAGCCTTCGCATATACTGTTTACCGCTGACACATACTAGTGTGTTACTGCAATACAAAGTCCTCGCTTTACTAATAAAGATAAAAACTCGAAAGACCGACTTTCTATGAACCTCGGCATAGATAGTTGATATATTTATTTATATGATCTTATAAACTGATCTTCTTAAGCTGACGCGAGGTTGGTACAGATCTTCGTTGTCGTTGTCGTTGTTTTTGATGTTATTGAACGATGGCTGACGTTTCGGCGACTTCGCCTTCCTCAGAGCCTGGACGTACTTTATGTTAGAATACTTTTTATCATTCGGTGGAAAAAAAAGTTAAAGTATTAATGAAGATCAAACTTTCAAATAGACGCCATATTGAACAGAAAGGTCACTCACCGTGATGTTATGTGCGGGACTGGCCGACACGTAGTTTACGCGAGCAAGACACGCCCCGGGGTCAAAATATCATTTTGAAATAGGGCGCCAGGTCACGCGTGATAGTGAGGCATTCGTCCTTCCGGTTCATCTTTGGATTTTTGAAATTTATCCAAAACGCCTGAAGAGTTTTGCGCGTTGATGTTTTTGATTCCTGCGCTAGGATCCGCACATTCACTTCAAAATCATCGCCGTTGTGCTTTTGTGCCCTATGCGTACCTAGAGGGGTGTTTAAACGGATTTTAGCTTTCCCATCCAGATGTTCTTTTATGCGGACACAAAGTGGTCTACCCGTTTCCCCGATATATTCTTCGCTGCATGCATTACATGAGATCAAGTATATTATACCTAAACTCATGCAATCCCCGTCTCTCCCGTTAGGACAGATCATACAGTTTCCTGAGCTGCACAAACGATCATAGAGACGGTTTCGAACTAACTGGCGGCGTAGGTTATTAGTTTTGGATAAATTTCAAAAATCCAAAGATGAACCGGAAGGACGAATGCCTCACTATCACGCGTGACCTGGCGCTCTATTTCAAAATGATATTTTGACCCCGGGGCGTGTCTTGCTCGCGTAAACTACGTGTCGGCCAGTCCCGCACATAACATCACGGTGAGTGACCTTTCTGTTCAATATGGCGTCCATTTGAAAGTTTGATCTTCATTAATACTTTGCCCTTTTTTTCCACCGAATAATAAAAAGTATTCTAACATAAAGTACGTCCAGGCTCTGAGGAAGGCGATGTCGCCGAAACGTCAGCCATCGTTCAATAACATCAAAAACAACGACGACGACAACGACAACGAAGATCTGTACCAACCTCGCGTCAGCTTAAGAAGATCAGTTTATAAGATCATGTAAATAAAAAAAGATAAAAACACTCCAATAACTCCTGAAACAGCTACGACTACGAATAAATTTACCGATTAGTAAAGATTGAAGTTCGCATGAATCATTGGCATCGAATCTCTAAAAACTCTCTCTACTTATAAAAAGCCCATTAAACTTTCGATGGTATTTTTTCTTCAATTACGGGATCTCAACCATGCAATCACGGACCGACTCGTAACGGGTATCATGGTAATCAAAAAGAGACAAACCAAAAGCGACTATGACGTGTGATATACAGATGGACTCATATAATGGGATACATGTTCCTCTTGCAACAGATTGACTTAGAACTCTAGTATAGACACAGTTATGCTCAGAAATATGGATAAAGCGGAGGAGAATATCAGGTGAATATTACACTGAGAGCTAAGGATCAGAATAGAATAAATAGGGCGAGCAGCAGCCCGAGTTTAAAACGACGAACAAGACGATCCATGTTAACTAACAATTCCAAAAACCCCACCATCATCCCTGAACGTGAGAGTTCCTCAGTGTAAAAAAAATACTATAATGAAATTAACGACATCACAGCACATCGAAGGATTTGTCTAACCGATATTGCTGTTGCCCCAAAATTTTAAAGCGGACCATTTAGGAGATTCCGTTTTTCGTGTGAAGGAGAGACGCAAGTAAAGCTAATGAAATCTCAAAATCAATGTGAATTGAGATTTATTCAAATCTCTAAATGGTCCGTAGAAAAATACTGCGGTGATCGACGATTTCGATTAAAATAATACAACCTGTTTATTCAACATCTTCATCTTATCGTTACAAAAGTCGACAGTTCAAAAGTCACGAAGAGCATCAGGCAACTGCCAACTTACAATCGAACTTCCTAAGCCCAACAGAAAGATGATAAAAGATCTCAAAGAAAAGAGAGTAGCAGCAATAGCCGAATCTGCACAGGCTGGAAAAAGCATTCACAAAGCCCACCGAAACAAGGAACAATTCCGACTTCTAGGAAGGAGATGGAGAAAATCACTTACGATTACCACTCAAAATCCCTTCGGTAGCTACGCGCTCCTGTGCTCAGACAAAATAAAGGCGAATGGATATTTCGACCCCCTGGTTCTCCGTTCCGAATCCGACATGCTATTTCGTCGGTGAAAAATTGTACTCCAAACCCTGTCTGGACAGGATAAGAGCCGCACAACGAAAGAACCTCCCGGCAGTCCTCGTGAACACACTGGCTCGGCTCTTCACACGTTACCTGTCTGAATCCAAGGTCCCTACTCAGTGGATGACCAGCAGGACCGTGTTATTGTTCAAGAAGGGTGACTACACGATATCGGCAACTATCGCCCAATCTGCTTGCTGTCTGTCGTCTACAAACTTTTCACTCGAGTCATCCTTAAAAGGATTGACAGAAAATTAGACTATAAACTGTCAAGTATAAGCAAGCAGTTTCGCTGAGGGCTCAGTATGATAGACCACATCCACGCCATAATGAGATTCATCGAAGTATCACGAGGGTACAACAGACGGCTCTATCCCATTTTCATCGACTTGATGAGTGCTTTAGACTCAGTTGAGACAGTAGTGGTGACAAAAGAGCTCGCCAGCAAAGCTTCACTACTCAGTGCAAAAATACCCTTCGTGAGCCATGTACGAATTTCTCAACCAGAACACCACCATTTTATAACGATATTAACATCAACGCAAGGAAAAATTTCAATGATGTGGTACGATTTGGGCCAAATTATTTACAGCTTCTATCCAGAACAATACGCGTAAACTGCAATGGGACAACGACAGAATAAAACTCGATTCTCGGCAATTACAATAAATTCGCTTTGATGATGGTATCATTTTTATACCATCAAGCATTAGCCATACGGAACGAATGTAGGCACCTTAAAAACACCTTGAAAACACACATGGAAAAATTGGTCGTCGACCATATCCCACGAAAACGATGTTTGCGAGGAATGGATTTGCTTCGGAAGCCGTATTAAAGTTCAATGGAATAATATCACTGAATGTTCCTATCTACGTAGGGAATTTAACATGATGAACGACTTAGCTCCAGAGTTGAGCAGAGGACGCGATCTGGTTGCGGAGAATTCAAAGGCAATAAGAGTTTGGTGAAGAAGACAAACAACCTTAGAATTCCTGCCCACCTTTTCGACTCCACAATTCTTAACGTATGCGTCAGAAATCTGGTCGCTGCGTGAGCACGATGAACGGTCATTCAGCGTTTTCAAATGCGCTGTCGGAAGGGTGACGCTAGAAGTGCCCCGTATCACGCAACTGAGGCAGCGAATCTAAATTTTCGATCCGGCTCAACGGTTGAAAATCAGAGACGCCCCTCTACAGTCGAAACGTCGAAAATCAGGTGAGCCCGACAAGTAATGCGTATGAACGACAACCAATGGACAAGAGACAGTGATTGGATTCTTCGGGATGTCAAATGACCTTCAGTAAGACCACCGACCCAATGCTCAGACTTCTTCGTAAAGATTCTAGAAGAAATATTTTGTGCTCAATGAGTCCCTAGAGCGAGCAGAACCTATCCTCGCACGCGACAATGAGAAATTGAAACTTCATTGGCCCCTGCACGAGTCATTCAACAAACAACGACACGACGTATGATACACCAGAATTCTGAAACCAAGTACATGGAAGAATTTCGGGAATCGTTTCTAATACGTGTCCACTCGCTCAGGGTCTGACAAAATACTTATGAATACTCGCAGTATTCACGGCACAACCTGACAAGTTATATGTCAAGCTATATGTATGTGCACGGTGCAATAATTGTAAAAATAAGGATGTCACATGAACAACTTGATAGTCTTTCTGCTTTTCGATCACGTGAAGCATAAAGGACTTCTGTGGCTCGATGTGGTGTCTACAGGTCCCCTTTCTTGTTAGTCGATGATGATGAGAATGACAGATAATCAATACAACACATACCGCCTGAGATGACAGAATGCATTCGACGGTGAAACAATGGCGGCTTTCAACTTCAAAGCAACATATTTTAGTTCACATTAAAATTTACTAGTTGAAATAAAACCTTGAAATGTGCAGTTCTTAACGAACAAGTTACATCATTCTAGCACCATGTAATCGTGGTTTTATGGAACACAAGAAATATTTTTTTGGGACTCGTATTTCAAACATAGAAGAAATTGAACACGCGAAATTTCTCCAGGATGATAAGAACACGTATACGAAGACATCACTTATGTTCCCAGCTGCCGCTCTTCGGTTGGGAATTCAAAACACTTGAAAAAACTTAGTTTCCTGTCTTTTTTCTTTTGAACACTTTTGTCCTAAAAATACTACAAAAACTTACCAGAAACTATATGCATAATTGAAGCGAGAAAGCGAAGCCTCTTACATTAACCTACGTAGCTTCTAAAACCCTATTGATCCAGAAATCTTCGCCTATCGTCAAAAAAAAGTTTCGGGCGTTACTTGATATACGACATCCCTAACGGAAATTATTATCCTAGTAAATGAAGTTTATATCAATAGAAAGCTGAACGAAATAAAAGCAGCAGTTAAGAAGAACCTAAGTCAAATCCAATGCCTAAATATTGCTAGTAAACAATAACAAATTTCAACCAGTTTCGAAAACAAAGAGTATAATACAGTACTACCACACTTTCACCTGAAAATCCGAAGATCCCGAAGCACACGCTCAAGACCAGTCTCCGCCATGAATCCCATGCCACCATGCAGCTGAATCGCTTCATCACACACCCACCATGCATTTTCCTGAAGAATTTCTATAGCATTACGAAAGAATGGACTAAAATGAATATACAATGAAGACACACAAAAACAGTTTAAAAACCAATGTAGAATGAACGAATGAACCAAAGCCGAATAGGTATTCAATCACTTCTAAAGATAATGAAGTCGAATGCATGGCACATTCTTCAGGGATAGATCAACGCTGAGAACTTTACCCTTTTTTTCCACAACTGCATACAAAATCCTCCCAACGGTTTACCGGCTCATCGTGACTGGGAGCTGTTCTTGGCTGTCGGACTGCAATGTACAGCGGTGGGATTCGCCCCCGGCAGGGTCTCCTAAGCTGAGAAGGAGTGCGGCAATCAGGAACCCTAACTAACTAAGAGTAAACCAATACCGGGATCCACCACCGTCCTGGTATCAAAGTCGCATGGTGGTAATCCACAATCCACAATCCACAAAGCCCTGATCCTCTGATCCATAAGGGCTGCGACTGCCTGCCGTGGTGACGACCTGGGGAACCAGACTTTGGCCAGGATTCCAAGTAACCACAATGGCTTGACCAGCAATTCTCCGAAAAATGGTGATTATGCTGGAGCCCGCACAACTACTGAGGACGGGCCGTACAAGTATCAAGTTCAAGCAAACAAAATACTTCGTTTAGATTCATATCTATTCATGATTTTTCTTTTAGACCCTCATTTTCTTCCCAATTTCTTAATCTTTTTTCAACAAAATTTGACCTCAGTAAACAAACATGTGAAGACTTGAACTGCAACAAACTAATAATTCTAGCTGACAGAAACTTCCTGAAGTGAAGAAATGGAAGCTACAGAGAAGAAATCAATGGCATACTTCATAACCATAAAGCAATTTAAATAAAGTATTAAGAATTGAGATCTAAACAATTGTCCTACTGATGCCGCGACTTTTCCAATGGCAGCTTCCAGCTGGTAGTCTTGGATTCCGCGATCCATATTTGAGGAAAGAAGATAAACGATCGATTCTGTGGCATAATGACGGGCTACCATGTTTGCCAGTTTCTCCTAAGTGTTTCTCAATTGATTTCCTTAATGCGGGCGATTTTTTCAATAGAAAGGCCAGTTCGTTTTCATTCAATCACGGCTAAAATTTTATGAAATCACCTGAACATTGAAGAATTCCTGTAAAGTCTGACCAAACTGCACGCGCTGCGTCACATGGTCGACCTTAAATTGATAAATGGTTGAATGACCAATTAAAATGAATATATGAGAGAAAAAGCCGCTGCAATAGCTCTGATAGGATGCGAAAAATGCGTTCTTTCATGATTATACTGAATGCACTCCTAAAACATAAAAGGGCCAAAACTATCAAACTTTTGTCTAAATGAAAATATTGTCGTGAGAAACTCATGTCTCGCAATGATATACACTTCAAACTACTAACACTACATCAACTGGTTGAAAAAGTTGCAAGAAGATATAGCGGTGATGAGACTACACCCTCCAAAAAATTACAACACACCAATCGCTCCTTCGCTCCTATGCAGTCTCCCTAGTACAAAAGTAAATGTTCACTGGTTTCCATGATAGACTTTTTATTAACCTCGGCATTGGATTACACACGCATCGTTTTCTTTCTCAGCAATCGCGAGATTGTTATACAGCATACGCTTACTTCCATACAAAAAACATACAATACCACAGTAGCTGACGTTCTGGCAGTACCGCCTTCTACGGGGCCGTTTTCTCAGGCAGTTATCAACCATATACGATTCTAACCAGCAGTTCTTCCTCAATGGAAGGCACGGGAAAATGACTCTGAAGAAAGCGATACCGCCGAAACGTCAACTACTGTTGTATTGCGTGTGTTTTTGTACGGAAGTAAACGTATGCTGTGTAACAACTTCGCGAATACTGAGAAACAAAATGACGCATTCACTGGTTCCCTCGATAAGCTAACAAAGTAAATAATTTTTTAAATAATGAAACAATTAAGTAATTCCATGCAGTGTACCGTCTTCTGGATGCAGTACTTCATAGCTCCCGTACACGCAGCTGGAATTCCAAACCGGCCGTTGTTAAGAATGTTCATCGCCACTTTGAATCCTTCACCCTCGACACCTAGCAGATTTTCAACAGGCACCTGCAGAACACAAAAATTAAAGGCCCTTACAGATCTTAAGCACTTACTTCTCGAAAATTAAAGTTCTTTGATCAAAAAACCTACAACCTTCGCGTAAGATGGAAAGTGGCATATGAGACCCAGAAGTAACGTATTTCATTAGCATGCATATTTTCCATATATAACTTGCAAATTGATTTATATCCCTTTTTACCTTTATGCTATCCAACGTTCTTTTCTTACCAGTTAGAAACTTTTGTATTTCCAAGTCATGAAAATCACAAATTTATGGTGCGCCCCTCCAAAGAGTAAGATTACTGTATTCACTGCAAGGACGTTTGAAATTCCATTTAGAATTTTGAGAAAAGCACTGAGCTATCTAAAGAGAAAAGTATTTATCTGAAGCGAAAATCCGATTGTCTAGATTACTAACAGAATCTGAAAAAACGACGTAATCAACCTTAACAGCATTGCTAAAAATTTTACAGTGTCTCGCTTATTTCTCCAATCACTCATCAAATCGAAATATGGAGACCGAATCTATAATTCGCCCAATGCATAGCCGTCAACTCATACTGGCCCTGCCCGTTTAACGAGTCGCCGCGAATCGTCTATGAGCAGTTTTTCGTCAGATTCACAAAACAACTAAACTCGTGAGCGAGCCATCGCGCTGCCAATCAATAGCTGTCACAACGCTGATTTTTCGGTGCTGCGCTGTTGGTTTTTGTTAATTAAACGATTCTGGGTGCTTTAAACCTAGGAGCTTTTTCTTAGAGAAGCAAGTTCGCTCTACTTCCTACATGTCTATACCATTTACTATGTATTATTATTGTCCATTAATTTTTTTACTGCTGCGACATTTACTTCCTCAAGACACCATCAACGTTTCATCGTATTGATACCAAATAGAGTAATAATGAGTTGCTGATTGAAAATTGAACGTTTTGTGCCCCACATAATGAACTGTACAGTTTTTTCCGTCACTCATAAAATGTACGATGCTGCTTTTTATAAATTTTTCATTGCCATTCTCATTGGCTAAAAATCTGAGGGTTCAAGGAATTAGCACACTTGTAGAAATTGGTTATTTTGTTGTTACATTTACTACCTAATTTGTTTTTCTAATTTCTACTTTAAATTCACTAAACTGAATATGGACACCAAGGTATCCATAAGAGCCTCTGGTTCAAGCGGCTATGGACACTATAGTGTCCATACGGGGCTTTATGGATTAGCCGACGTGCATAAAGTGATCCAACCTAAGAAGAAATGCAAAGAATTGCTGGAAGTCTTCCAGATTTTCCGTGTCGAAGAATCCTCGACATGTAAAAGCAATAAATATCCAAGAAAAATGTCACAACAAAGACGGAGTATTTTGTGACAATCACACTTTTCGCCCACCCTGTTTTGCACTAATTCGATTACAACGAAAAAAACAAGGAATTCTAGTGCCAGCTATGTACGTAGAACGACATATTTAGCACACCTGAGAGATCGTAGCCAAATCCATGAAATTTTTCTAAGAAACCCCTCAAAACCAATCAGTAACCTATTCGGTACACTACGATGTCCACTCCGCATTAAATGTATTCACGAAAACATAAACCTCAGATGCTTAAGAAGGGCAAGTCTAGAGGAATCGGTAGCGATAGTTGAAATACCACCGGCTACTATACGTCGCCAATTAGTTCGCAACCGCCTGTGTGAAACAACAAATTGCGTAATTTGCCCTTACGGCAGGGACGGTGATTGCATGAGTTCAGGTACGATATACCTGATCTCTTGTAACATTGCGGAGATGAATATATTGGCGAAGCGAGCAGACCTTTGTGTATCCGTATGATAGAACACCTAGATGGCAAACGAAAACTAAGACGAAGCACCCCACTAGGCACGCATAGGATACAAAAGCATAGCGGAGACGATTTTAAAGTAAAAGTCAATAACCTTGCACAGGAGTCCAAAACCCCAGCGCGAAAACTTCTTGAGGCTTTTTGGATCAATGCCAAAATCCCTACAATGAATAGCAGGGATGAATGCCCGGAGGTCATACGCGACCTGATCCCGTACGTTCGCATCGATTTTTGATGTGGGATGGTGCAGTCGTCAACCACATGCGACTATAATCAGGTCTGTTCTAAACTTCCTCATTGGAAGTCACGAAAAAGCGGTGGGTTTTTTCGAGTTGTTGATCATGTAATTACCAAAGAGTCTTTCGTCTTTTTGCAAGTGTTATTGAAGCGTTTGGCCTAGTAGATTGTATATCAGTATACCCTTCCAGGCTCTGAAGAAGGCGATACTGCCGAAACGTCAGTTGGCGTTGTATTGTATTGTGTTTTTATGGAAGTAAATGTATGCTGTTTAAAAACCTCGCGATTGCTGAACAAGAAAACGACACATTCATAAACCTCAGAATTCTGAAAAAGAAGTGAAATGTATCGGAAATCCGTCCCAGTCTACAAGACATCACAATATTGTTTCAGAAATTATGCAAAAAAATCTGACATATTTGTGGCTCCTACATGAAACCACTCAAAAAAACTCAAAGACGCGATGCTAGCTCAAACTCAAAACCAAAGACCTTTACCTTCACATTGTCAAAGTGCACTTCCGTGGTATTTGACCCTTTTATACCCATTTTCTTTTCCTGTGGACCACTTGTTACACCGCCGAAAGCACGCTCGACGATAAAAGCGGATACTTTTTCCCTTACACTGCCATCGGGCATCTTTATCGGTGTCTAAAACATAATTACCTCAGACCTAAAATCTTGCTCTACAAGGCAATTGTGTTTTGCAACTGCATCTAGTACACAATGACCATTCAAAGTGTTTTTACAAAATTATTCTCGTTCAGAATGTGGTAGGTATGCCTAGGTGTTGAACGGCGATGAATAATGCAGTCAGTCCTGAAGTGGGCTATTTAAGTTCCTCGTTGTTTCCATCCGAAATCTCGTTTTAAATTTGATCAAATTCAGGAATTTCCGTTACCTTAGCAAAAATATTGTCATAAAGCGTGAAATCTTTCCACGATCCATAACAGTGAGTTAGAGTGATTCAGTGGAATATATGTAATAAAATAAGCATTTATACGACCCGTCATGATATATTGTACAAATCCCAGCACTTCTTTCATCTGATTCGTTGTTTCGCATCTGCGCGTCAAACGCTAAGGACTCCGGATTTGACTTTGGTTCAGCTACCACATGATGGCTTTGTCTTCCTCAAAATGTCATTGAATACTGACTTCCGAACCTCCCTGATATCTCAGCATAGCTTTAGTGTAACGTGGCCTGGAGAAACGTCGAACAAGTGGGTATAGTGCGTCTGTTGCACGGCATTCGTAACCACTTCTCCGTGATAAGTAAATAAAGAAGAATTAGAGAGGAAAGAAAATGTATGGCAATTCCAAAACTTCAAATAAGGGATTCAGCAACTCGTCTAGTTCTGTTTCACCGTTTAACAGGCTTACTAGCACCAGTTGTTGATAAGGATAGCGAACAGCAAGACGTAGACATCGGAGACCGCGCTTCGATAACGGCCTCAAATGAATACCAAGTTTGCGTCGTAGATCCAAATTTTTTCCAGATACAAAGCACAAGAATGTTTCCCAATTGGACATCGCTTCATCCATTAGAAATAACGTCGCACACGATATTCGGTTACCTTTTACTGCTGCCTCCTACTTACTCTTCATTTTGTCCTCTTTGTCTTAGCGACACAGTAGTACTCGTCTATTTGAATTGCAAAATGGTTTCACACCTTATAGTCGACTTTCTGCCGAGATGATAGGAACTCTTCATGTTATTTTACTCATAGCAGGAATTTTAACTTATGCTGAGAGAAGACTTCACCGCTCTACAATCTATTCAAACAACCAAAAACATCCCTCACCCATGAAGGCAAGCCGGTAAACCATTGCAGTATGTTGAAAATAACTCGAAAGACCGACTTTCTATAAACCTCGGCATAGATGATATATTTATTTATATGATCTTATAAACTGATCTTCTTAAGCTGACGCGAGGTTGGTACAGATCTTCGTTGTCGTTGTCATTGTCGCTGTTGTTGATGTTGTTGGTCGATGGCTAACGTTTCGGCGACTTCGTCTTCCTCAGAGTCTGGACGTACTTTATGTTAGAATACTTTTTATTATTCGGTGGAAAAGAAGGTTAAAGTATTAATGAAGATCAAACTTTCAAATAGACGCCATATTGAACAGAAAAGCCACTCACCGTTATGTTACGTGCGGGACTGACCCACACGTAGTTCACGTGGAGTCGCGAGCAAGACACGCCCCGGGGTCAAAATATCGTTTTGAAATAGGGCGCCAGGTCACGCGTGATAGTGAGGCATCCGTCCTTCCTGTTCATCTTTGGATTTTTGAAATTTATCCAAAACGTGTCAAGAGTTTTGCGCGTTGATGTTTTTGATTCCTGCGCTGGGACCCGCACATTCACTTCAAAATCATCGCCGTTGTGCTTTTGTGCCCTTTGCGTACCTAGAGGGGTGTTTAAACGAATTTTAGCTTTTCCATTTACATGTTCTTTTATGCGGACACAAAGTGGTCTACCCGTTTCCCCGATATATTCCTCGCCGCATGCATTACATGAGATCAAGTATATTATACCTAAACTAATGCAATCCCCGTCTCTCCCGTTGGGACAGATCATACAGTTTTTTGAGCTGCACAAACGATCATAGAGACGGTTTCGAACTAACTGGCGGCGTAGGGTATTTCATGGGATGTCAATAATCGTTACATAATTTTCAAGACCACTTTTTCTTAAGCACTTTTTAATGGCGCGACCTACTTCATTTGATATGAAGGGCAGCTTAAAGGGAATCCTACTTTCGTCTGAAATATTATTTTGGGAAACTACCCAAGACCCAAAAGAACACGAGTGGCTTCTACTTCGTAGCCATTGGAAATGGCAATTTTTCGTGCCAGGTTTCGCGATTCCTTCCTTTCCTCTTCTCCTGTACACACATTTTTAGCCGTACGATACATATTTTTGATAAGTGTTTTTTTCATGTGTGAAGAATGAGAGGAGAGGCAGTGGACTAGAATGTTTTTACTACTTGGCTTGCGATACCATTTTGTTACATAGCCACTTACTGAGAGCTTTATTTGGATGTTTAAGAATGGAAGCCAATTCTCGGTAGGTTTTTCTCGTGTAAATTTTATACACTCTGACTGTCGGTTTAATAATTCAAAGCACTCATCCATTTCTTCTTGTGTAGAACAGACGATGAAGCAGTTGACTGTGTATCGACAGTAGAGTAAGGGTCGGTGATCGAGAACTGGAGCTTCCACCTTAGACATGAAAGCGATGGCAAGGCTTGGTGCTAAACGCTGCCCCATCGCCAACCCTCTAATTTGTGCAAAATATTTTCCGGACCACCTAAAGATTGAACAACTACGACATTGTTTTAAAAGGGTCATCGACAAGCCGTGCATTTTTATTTTCTTTTCATGCTTTACGAGCAACTCGAGAAGGGCTTGCATTGCGGAGTCATTGGACACGTTGGTATAAAGTGAACTAACATCGAATGACTCCATTATATGTGTGCTGTTTGGTTGCGCGCGCCTTAGGTGATCTAGAAATATTTCGGTGTTAGGTAGATGGGTTGAAATGAATTTTAGCAGCTGGGTTAGGATAAGCAAGTAAAGGACAGGGCCAATAGGGTGTTCGTTCTTAAGTCGAGAAATAACCGATGTACATCACAGGATTCGTTCCCACAGCGGGGACTCCCAAGCCGAAAAGGAAAACTACGTAACGATTATTGACATCCCACCCAATACCCCACGCCGCCAGTTAGTTCGAAACCGTCTCTATGATCGTTTGTGCAGCTCAGAAAACTGTGTGATCTGTCCCAACGGGAGAGACGGGGATTGCATGAGTTTAGGTATAATATACTTGATCTCATGTAATGCATGCGGCGAGGAATATATCGGAGAAACGGGTAGACCACTTTGTGTCCGCATAAAAGAACATCTGGATGGAAAAGCTAAAATCCGTTTAAACACCCCTCTAGGTACGCAAAGGGCACAAAAGCACAACGGCGATGATTTTGAAGTGAATGTGCGGATCCTAGCGCAGGAATCAAAAACATCAACGCGCAAAACTCTTGACGCGTTTTGGATAAATTTCAAAAATCCAAAGATGAACAGGAAGGACGAATGCCTCACTATCACGCGTGACCTGGCGCCCTATTTCAAGACGATATTTTGACACCGGAGCGTGTCTTGCTCGCGACTCCACGTGAATAACGCTTGGGCCAGTCCCGCAAGTAACATAACGGTGAGTGGCTTTTCTGTTCAATATGGCGTCTATTTGAAAATTTGATCTTCATTAATACTTTAACCTTCTTTTCCACCGAATAATAAAAAGTATTCTAACATAAAGTACGTCCAGGCTCTGAGGAAGACGAAGTCGCCGAAACGTATTCTAATATTAAATACGTCCAGGCTCTGAGGAAGACGAAGTCGCCGAAACGTCAGCCATCGATCAATAACATCAAAAACAATGAGAACGACAACGAAGATCTGTACCAACCTCGCGTCAGCTTAAGAAGATCAGTTTATAAGAACACATAAACAAATATGTTGAAAATAGTCATTAGTAAATTTATCACTGATTTTGAATTTTAGAACTCCACGTACCTGAGCAAACACTGTGAATATGTCGGCGAAACCTCCATTGCTGATCCAAATCTTCCCTCCGTTTAGGATGAAATGCTTGCCATCTGGAGACTTCTCAGCACGAGATCGAATCGACTGCAAGTAAGTTCTTAGCAATCACACAAGTACTAAGTCATTGGCAAATTAACGCATAATTTAGTACACTATTTCTCCTGCGCATGGTTCAACAAAAGGACTATTATGGATAAATACGAAGCCCATTTTACCCATTTCCATTCTATACAACTGGGCCGACCACTTTGTGTCCGCATAAAAGAACACCTCGATAGGAAAGTTAAAATTCGTCAATACGTATGCGTAGGGCACAAAAGCACAACGGTGATGATTTTGAAGTGACTGTGCGGATCCTAGCGCAGGAATCAAAAACATCAGCGCGCGAAACTCTTGAGGCGTTTTGGATAAATTTCAAAAATCCAAAGATGAACCGGAAGGACGAATGCTTCACTCTCACGCGTGACCTGGCACCCTATTTCAAAACGATATTTTTAACCCCGGGGTGTGTCTTGCTCGCGACCCAACGTGAACAACGCTTGGGCCAGTCCCACACGTAATTTCACGGTGAGTAGTCTTTCCGTTCAATATCAACATGGTGTAGAAGTACATTTGACAATACCGTCCTAATTCACCATCTATTTAAAAGTTTGATCTTCATTAGTACTTTAGCTTTTTCCACCGAATAATTAAAGTATTCTAATATAAAATACATCCAGACTCTGAGGAAGGCGAAATCGCCGAAAGGTCAGCCATCGACCAACAACATCAAAAACAACGACAACGACAACGACAACGAAGACCCGTACCAACCTCGCGTCAGCTTAAGAAGATCAGTTTATAAGATCACATAAATAAATATATCAACTATCTATGCCAAGGTTTATAGAAAGTCGGTCTTTCGAGTTATTAAGAGATGTTCCAGCACAACTGGATTATAATACAAACTATAATACATCTCTAACAAATTTTAAAAGTTAGGACTTCAAATAACAGAACAAAAATTCTGACAAATTTGCTTCCACAAATTCAAATCCAGACGTTGTGCAGCGCAACCGGCCCCAAACATCAATAAGATATGGGACCAACGAATTATAAGCTAGTACACAATGCAACGTCGTTTTGGAAAATTCTATCATGGCGAATTGGATGTGAAACATTAGAAAGATCGTGGAAATCCTTCTACCACTGAAGATGATGACTTGAATGTATTGGAAGGTTCAAGCAACTTCATGCACCACTCTTCCAGAACTTGCAGAAGAACTCGGTGTAGACATCTAAGCTGTTTCGAAGTATTTAAATAAAATGAGAAAGTCGAAGAAGCTCAAAAAACGGATGTCGAACGAAGTGAATAAAAGTAAAAAAAATCACTGTTTCGAGGCATCGGCGGTGCTTCCTATAGGCAACAAGAACGGTGGGCTTTCGATGGGTTATTGTGATGTGCGACGAAAACTTCTTCAAGTAGAAACGTCGACGATCGGCTCAGTGGACCGCGATGATACTCCGCAGCACTTCCAAAAGCCGGAGTCTCACTGAAACGAAGTCCTACTGTGAGCAAGGTGGTCCGCCGCTGGTTTGATCCCTCAGAACTTCCTGTAGCCAGGTGAAGTAGTTACTTGGATACCTGGCTATTCGGACGGCCCATCCTCACTGATTGTGCAGGCGCCAGCGTATTCTCCATTTTTAGGAGTTTTGCTGGTTTAGCCATTGTGTTTCCCTGAAGTTCCGAGGCCAGCCTGGCCAAAGTTTGCCCCAGGTCGTCACCACCACAGGCAGTTGCAGCCCTTGTAGATCAAAAGGAGATTTGCCATCATACGATTAGTTTGATATCAGCGCGGTAGTGAATCCTGGTATTGGTTTACTCTTAGCTGGGCTTCCGGATAGAAACGTTAGTCGCTTTCCCAGCTTGGGAGATCCTGCTGTGGCGATGAATCCCCAACTGTACATCGCAGCCCGACACCCAGGAACACCTCCCAGCCAAAATGAGGTGGTAAACCGTTGCGAGGTGAAATAGAGGAGCAGAGTAGTAGAGCACCATGGAGGTGAAATAATTACGGAGATGATTATATCCAATAAACTGACGAAATAAAACTTCAGTTTCTGCGCCAAGACTGGTCAACAGAAAAAGACTAAGATCATTTCAATGGTGCTGAGATATTTGCAAAACTCCGGACCGCAGGTGTATGCGGTGGGGATCCGGAGTTTTGCAAATATCTCAGCACCATTGAAGTTATATTTCACAATGAATACCCTGCCGTTAAAAGAGTAGGCAGTAAATAATAAGTTGAAACTAAAATCATTCTTCACAATAACACGCAGCCATGCCACGCGCTACCGACGCCGCAAAGAATGAAGAAGCTGGGTTAGCAAACTCTGCCTCGTCCACTATTCTCGACTACCTCTCGCCCACTGATCACCAATTCTTCAAGCACCTCAACAATTCCCTGTGCAAGAAATACTTCAGAAATCAAGCCGAACCTGAGACTGCCTCAACCACTTCATGGCCATAGAACTTTTATTAATGTATTTTACACGACCCGTCTTCAATCTACTATGTAGATCCCAGCAGTATTAATTTATTTAACACGACCTGCCTTCAATCTGCTGTGTGATTCCTAGTACTTCTTGCCTCCCATTCGTATTCTCACATCTGAATTGTTTCCAGACAACAGACAAATCTTGTACTAATTTCCGGACCTAAGGAGGATGACAGGTTTGGTGAACCGAAGGATGGGTCGAACAAGAATTTTATGCAACCGAAATATATAAATTAGTTTCTGCTTGGTAAAACTGTTTAGATTCCCATGCCTCTTATTCAGATTAAAAACATAAAAGCTTATTATGAGCTGAGATATTCTATATTAAAGCTACACTTTTCAATTTGCACTGATTTTCAAACAACTTCACAACACTGTTTTCCTCGATGGGCAAATATGAGAATGCTATTACACTATTTATTAATGTTTATTTTCTATTTTCCGCCTACTACAATTTTTATGGCAGGATATTATGCGAAATGCAACCACAAGATGGTGAGACATTTGCAGAACTCCGGACCGCAGATGTCTGCGGTGGTGAACGAACGCACTATTACCCTTTCCGGAGGTTAACGGGTTCACCACAGCACCACGCTGGTCATTCGTTTCGCCTCTCTCTCAGTTAGTTCTACCCATCACTGCCATCAGCGATCACCCGTCAACGGGATTGGTCTGGGAGTCCACATTGAGACTGAACCCAGTTAAGCTGAGGCAGTAGTTGAACTCACAATGTTTACTTTTTATTTTCTGCTTACTACAGTTTTTACGAGAGGGTACTGAGCGAAATACAACCACAATGTTGCTGAGATATTTGCAAAACTCTGGACCACAGGTGTCTGCGGTGGGAAACGAACGCGCTCTTGTCCTTCCCTGGGAGTAACGCGCCCACCACCACACCATGCGGGTCCTTCGTTTCGTCTGTCTCTTAGCTAGTTCTATCGATCACTGCCATTTGCAGTCATTTATTTATTAATGCACAGTAGCCGAAGTTTCGGCGGTTTCGACTTTTTCCAACCCCATAAGGCATCCAGTCGAAAAGAAAAGGCTATAATAGCAACTCATTATTGCTCTCTAATTTCTGGTGAAAAGAATGCATATAAAAGATTTAAGATGCGTTTCGCCATGAAAAAAACCCTACGAGGACTTATAATCTCGAGTGATTATATTCTACGCACCTCATACATTCATACAGTTGCAGAAAGCATCGAAATCAGCGAGAGCTTCCGATTGATTTATTGTTAATTTGAAAAAAATAAGCATTAAACAAGTATGCTTCAAATACAGTTGCATTAGGCACTCGTCATTCACCCACTAAGAAGTATGTTTGACCGAACCCGCATAAGCATAAGTCAAAACCTCTACTTTCAAGCCCTTTCCTGTTTAAAATCAATAATTCGAATCCTCACATAAACCACCTATTCCCCAACCTCTTTACCACAAAGAACTACGTCTTGCAAATCTTCCTTTTGCGTTTGTTTGATTGAAATGAAAAACCACATCACAACTCACATTAGCATCAGATCCGCTAGTCGGTTCGGTAAGACAGAAAGCGGCGAACTTCCGACCAGTCGCCAAGTCCGGTAAATATTTGGCCTTCTGGGCATCTGTTCCGAACAAAAGGATACCCTTGTAGCCAATCGACTGAAAAAGAGATTCGTAATTGTTTTACATGAACAGCATTTATTGAACTCATTTGCACAAAGCATGAACTTGCAAATAGAAAAAGATTTGTCAAAATCAACAGAACTAGGAACAGATAATTTCCCATAGTTATTTTTAACTAAATGAACCCTTCAACCGAGCTTGACAATGAGTCCAGTCAGATCTGGTAGAACTTATAACCTACTCTTCTTTAATATATAGCTTAGATTTATATTCAAGGTCTTCAAAAAACGAAATTAATATGACGGAAGTCCAGAAAAGCTATACACATCAACCTGATGAGCTCCCATAACAACGCCAAGAGCAAGGTCATGTGCACCCACGATCTCCGCTAGTCTTGCCATCTGGCTGTTATTCATACCAGCGCCCTCGTACTCAGGCGGAACCACTGCACCAAGTGCACCTAACGCAGCAAACTGTACCAGAACGTCCTTCGGAATTTCCATTGTCTGATCGTTTCTGAACACATACCAAGGACTAATTTCAAATTTAAGTCAAATTGAAAAAAGAATCTTTTAAACTCTTGTTCTTAACAATTACACCATGACGACTAGTTTTGTTTAACTGCCGGAGTGGATGGGGTTTAACCTTGTCCTTACGAACCAGCCAGTTTTTCGACAATAAACAAAAGTTCGTAATTGCTAAAAACAACATATCACTAGTGATTATGGAATCGACAATTCGTTTAATTATGAAAGCAACAACTGCAGAAAGTATAGACAGCTTAGACAACTACCCCTAAGTGCAACCATCCCACCCTCTCTCCATCATTTTCTGCACAATCGAACTACCACAACAACTCATGTTAGCACTTGTAGTGATAATCTTGCCCAACAGTGTATAATTCCAACGCCTACATACTAAAACTCTTAAATCGCATCCTAAGATTCACTTGACAACATCGTTCACTTCTTCAAGGAATTTTTCTGTTGGACGAATTATCAGTTGAAGTGTTTCGCGACGATCGTCGTCGAGATTCAATGGATACGGAAACGCCTGATCAGTGACGGCTCGGCCACGAAATAAGTTCATGCAGAACGAGTTCGACTCCTAAAAAACGATCACTATTAAAATCGGTTGACAAGGATATCACCAAAAAGGACTTACCAATAGAGAACTTAGAGCATTACCCAGAAAAAGGAAAGAAACGCTGTTGGAGTAGCGATGGTCATCACTACGTTTATTCAGAAAATCATTAGCCTCATTGTAGCTTGGTGCGTGTCGCAAATTCGAACAAAACAGTGTAACTGGTTTTATTTCATATATCCTATGAGATTTTCAAAAAAGGAGAAAGATGTTAGGCATTTTTACAATGTGATGATCTTCATTGCGAGAAACACAAGGCAGAATCGCAGACCAAAAAACAGAGATATGCCGTAACTGGGGTTAAGACGTCTTCGTGTTGATATCAACAACGTCCAACGTCCTGGAATGGCAGCAGATCCAACAGAAAACAGACGTTTTGGTTAAAAGCAGCCCACAACGAAAAAGTCGATAGGTAATTGGGATATTTGATATTGAAGTAAACCAGGGCAACCGAACAGAACAGACGTATAGTTAACAATGCTTTTGTAAAGGTGTCACAAAGCATCCCCGAAGAAATCTAACAGACCAAATTTCTGTTCAAGACAAATTTCTCAAAAGTAATAATCGTCGCTAAGCCATATACATATACATATATACACATATGTATACATATACATATATATATATATATCTAGGTGAGTACAAAAATCTACATGTATATATGTAAGTGTATATATGTACATATATATATGTATATATACACATATATATAGTTTAATACAAGAATCCTGCGCTAGGTACGACGCAGCTATTTAAAAACAATTTTAAAAAGTAGAATGAGCATTACTTGTGCATAGTTTTCAACTAAACGAGTTACAATGACTACCTACTCAAACAGTAAAGTTCTGCACTACTCGGAAATTGGAAAAGGCTGGGGCGTAAATATCCTAAATATTGTAGTGCTTGCACGTTCACCCTATTGAGTATATCAGTTAAACTTGTGCTATGGCATGTACATGCGTCATTTTTCTATTGCATATTACCCAAAGACGATTAGTGGCTTTTCGACGTTCCCATTTCCTCATCGTGTCCTACACAAAACGTGAATGAACCTCTGTGACAAGGTGGTGGAATTACCACGCATTTCCATATTAACGTATTTGCGAAGAGCCAAGTTTCTCCACCACTACGGTATTTCAAGAGTTCAGAACATTATAAATTTATAGTATGGATTTGTTTCATTGCAATAATCCCAATTTTTAAACTGTCACTTCGAATTCAAAAATTGAGAATAGAACATTTAAAGAGAGTGATAACGAAGACTAAGTTTTTAAAATACTCAATTGGACGGCGGCAGTTGCAAACATATACACGTCGCTTGCTCAGTTTCTGGCGTGGTGGAAATATAAAGTTTGAGGCAATAAAGTGAATGAAACACATCGCGTAAGCTCTAGAAAATAAGGATTTCATCTTAGTAAAACGAAAGAACTTTCACCGTAAGATTTCTATATTTCAGTACATTCCACTGAAATTTATAAAATTCACTACGACTTATCATGTTGATTTCAAGTTGAAAGTGGTCATTGTGTCATCATTCTTTAGAGGTCACGTCGTCCCGAATATTTTAATCAACCGAGCCAAACTTTGCTTATCGTTGACATATAACACCCTGTACTGCTGATAACGGGTAATGTAAGACAATAATCACGACATTAATCAAAACAGAAGAAAATGATGATATCAGCAAAAATTTGTATAGGACAAATGGAGTACGGCACTTATGTGGACAACACGTTTTGTTTACAAAATAGCGTCTACACATTATGATTAAAGAAACGGATCGAATAATCAAATCCACGAACATTAAGTTCAAGGCATTCAATTTTGTTTGGGACCACACATATTTTTTCTCTATGTGCACTGGACTTAATGTATACAATCCATTTTGACGACAAAAAATAACCACACCCGTTCTTGTTTTGCAACCACTAGCAAAAAGTCCAACGAGAAGTGGTTCGAGTACTTACAAAGCTATTACATATAAACAGGTAAACCAGCACTCCTCACTTTGTGTATCCAGTTTTCTGCAACAAATAGCTAATGAAATAACTTCGTTCTACTATTGGCATTCAAACGATAGCTTTCCTAACAAATTCACTGTGCCCACACGATGTATTAGAAAAGTTCCTCTCTATATTTCATAACACAAAAAATCTGTCCAGAAGTTTATGTATGGTACAAGATATCTCCTCTGGCAAGAGTACAACTAACTGGTAGAGGATTACAATGCCCCTATGCTTAAATGTAAACATACAAGCCCTGAAGCGATCTCTTCCCTTTTGTACCGTTTAAGTAACACAAAGGTTATTGAGCAGGCTACTTGATATGCTTTTTATGATGAACACCGAATGGATTTGATGACTTGATATCAATTAACAACGTGCACGGCGAAAAATCACGAATTGCTTAAGTGGGCTAAAATTCGGCTCTGTGCTATAGGACTGGAAATGAAATTATGTAAGGACATATTCGCGAAAATAAATGCAAAACTTCGTAAGAAACTCACTGGAGCTTTTGCATTCTTCTCTGATAATGATACATCTGTGGATAGCGCAACTACTCTGAAAAAGGAATGATAAATGCAGAATATAGAATGGAATAATATGTATATATATACATACATATACATATACATAGAATTTTTCATGACCAATGCTCCCTCTCTGCGCAGCCCTCGCAGTTTTTTCATTTGGCTCGCTTTTATGCATCCAAAATCTATAGAGGTCTTCAGGTTTGCGTATAACTAACTGAGGATTTTGTCTACACATTTGAAACAAAATCGGTTTTTAAGATAACATAGGATAATTTTTAACAAGATGGAAGCATCTCCTTTTACATCAACAATGATCTCGCCTTAGAATGTGAAATTCTTGGTATGAAGTTGTATGTGATCAAGAAGCCCGTATGGCAACTTAATAACCAAAGACTTCCTTCACAGCTTCTAACTAAACAGAACTGCATGTTTTTCTCAACTCAAAGCAATCACAGAGGGTTAGTATGCTCTCATGACGCCATGTAGACATGATCAACAGCAGAGGACCTTTCTCCAAATACTATTTGCTAGATGATTTCCTTCAATATTTTGCAAGCTTACAAACGACAGCGAATAAAGTTCTATAAAAACCTTGCGAAGGAGTGTGGAAGCGGAGTGCTTAGTGACGAGTCAATTAGGAATGGAGGTGCTGGTATTCGACACTTTCCCCAACGCTCTCATCCAATCCATGCGAGAATGCCCTAGCTTGGCTATCTCCAACATTTCAAGAAGAGCTGACTCGACTAGCATTCTACGACATTCATAAAGAAAAAGAAATCCACATCCAGCAGCAGAAACAACATGCTAAATGTTCGAAGACTACTGCGGACGATGACTGCGAGGAAAACGAATTGAATTCAAGAAGTGTTGGGATCCAAAGGAGATGCGATGACGGCCCAGGTAATGATAATAATAGTAAAAACTTCGGGTTAGCATAACAAATAACGAACTCGCAGTGTTCGTCTTAGTTTTAGCAAAATGGAAAACGAGCAATTCTTCGTCTGCTGCCGACTTCCTGGTTTCTTGACGACAAAGAATAATTTTTAATAACTCGAGGGTTTTAGTGGTCGTGAACATGACAGCCTTTTATGACAGGGTTTGCCTCATTGTTCTATGGCTATGAATGACACGTATTCTGGGATGCGAAATACTGCCAAGTGCTGATAGAAATGTATTTACGTAATTGAATATAGTAACACATGGTAAGTAGTTGACCAAGAAACAATGTAGCGCGTCAGCTGGTGTAGGATAGGAAGTTAATCATGAACCAAAAGCAACTTTATGTTTCCGTGAGACGTAGGTGGATAGAGGAAATGAGGTCCCTGTTTTTGCTGCGCCGATTTGACACACACGTTATGCGATTATGGAGAGATAATCGCGCATTTGGGCGTGCGTATGCCTTCGTTACCTACGAATCAATTCGGTCAAAAATCTACAATAAAGTCATTCGGAAGTAAACCAGATGTGGTCAAAAGTCGGCTCCAACAAATAATCTTCTCATCTACTCTCAGAGAGAATGGCAATCTACTCGTGAGTATACCCAGTCACCACGTTCAGAACTCAGCAAGCTATACTTGGGTATCAAACACTAAACACAGTAAAATAAGTGCGCCTCGTTCTCTTGACCCCGAAATAACTCCCGATACGGCAGCTTTCGATTTAAACTGGGGGCTCCGACAAGACTATACCATCTCGCCAAAATTATTTACTGCCATCTTCCAAAACATCATACGAGAGATAGAATGGGACAATATGTAAGTGAGAATTGATGGTCTGCAGTTACACCGTCTTTGCATTGCCGATGACACCGTTTTTATAACATCAAACATTATACTTGTCAAAAGACTGGCCCTCGATTAAATCTCACAAAAGATGTTCATGAAGAGCGGAATAGTTTCGCATGTCCTGTTCCGCAAGCTCTAGAGTTGAGCAGTTGGATTCTAGCGGCTTGAGGAACCTTCAAGGGCATCGGAGACGTGATGAAGAGAATAAAGAACGCCTAACTCGGTGACCACCTTCTTGACTCCACCATTCTTCCTCCCTTAATGTATGCGCCTGAAATCTGGTTGTTACGTAAGCAGGATGAAAGATCACCCAGCGTTATTGAACGCGCTGGCGAAAGGATGACTTTAGGAGTATCGTGCACTACGCACGGGAAGGTATCCGAAGCTCCGACATACGTCAACGATCGAAAATCAAAGACGCCCCTCAATAAGCCAAATTGTCGAAGATAGGGTAAGATCAACACTTAATGTGTATGAACGACAACCGATAGATAAAGCCATTGGCCACTTGATTCCTTGGGATGCCCAATGCACAGCAGAAACACCACCGATACCATGGCTAGGGTTATTCACGAAAACCCTAGAAGATGTGATGCTCAAGGAGTTCCTAGAACGAGAAGAGCTCTATTTTTTATTTTTTTTAAAAAAAAGTTCCTATTTTTTTGAACGCGAAAGGAAGAAATGGATGAATTCATAGCGCCTGCTCAAGTCACTCAACGATCAACGGAAAAGCAGGTGATACTGGTGATGTTAAGTCTACTTCGGTGCTCTTGTTTTCAAATGCCCATGTTCAACACAATAATCGTAGTGACAAAATTGAAACAATAGTTAATCATCAGTCAACTCACCGGTCAGTAAACAATTCCACAAAGATAGAACTAGCTGAGAGACAGGCAAAACGAAGAACCTGGATGGTGTGGTGGTGAAGTGCGCTACTCCCCGGAAAGGACAACAGCGCCCGTTCGTTCCCCACCGCATACACCTGCGGTCCGGAGTTTTGCAAATATCTCAGCAATATATACGAATTCTAGAAAAAGTTTTTTTGTAAATCATGCCAATGCCATGGTAAAAATGTTCAAGAACCCCATGAACTGAAGATGGACACAATAGTGTACACATTGCCCACTGAGCCAGAAATCTATGAATCCAATATCGTCCATACCTAGCGTTAAGAACTAATAATCAAACAAAGTATATATTGCTAATGATTATTCCGTCACACAGTTTGTAAACGACTGAAAGCAAACAGATTCCTCAAGAAGTTAGGCATGAAATTCCGCTTTCGTGAACAGTTTAATGCTTTGTGTAGACGTCAGACTGATCATAGATAATTGATGATGGCACAGCAAGCCAGTTCCGAAAGACTTAGCAATGTGGTGAAGCAGATGGACGAGAACACCATTTTTCTCATTCATTGTGTAAATGACCACTTGTTTTTTAAATGAAACAAAAACTCAAATTTTGGTTGTTTTTTCGAGATTAACAATTGGACAAGCGAGTGTGGCGCGGTGGTCACAGGCACCCCACAATACACATGGGATCGATCCTCGCATCCCTCACTCACCAAGCCTTCCATCCCTGTGAGGTCGGTAAACTGGTACTAGACTTGTCTAGGGGGTTAGCAGCATTGGCTCTATACATCGGTAGCCCACCGCGAGTCATTGTAAAGGCCAGATATGCATTCAGCCACCTCCGAACGATGCTTAATGAAGTAGAATGCCTTTCGCATCGCTCAGAGATTGATCAACGCCGACTGCTTTAGAACTTTTAGAGCTTTATACGGAAATAAAAGTATACAGAGTTAGATCACTTAGATTCCCTGAGTTGATTGATGACAAGGTGACTTAATAATTTATACTGTGGGATTGAACCAGCCACTATATGCACAGCACCTCTACCAAGAGCGCTACCCATCTACGAAAAATGAACAAACGTCTAAAACGCTGAAAACTGAATCCATACCTTAATGCTTTTATCACGGGTCTGATGGTATGCTTGGCGAACACTGAGAGCATCTGAACTGTTCCGCTTTGAACATAGTGAGAACAAAAAGACGAAATTAGAATGAAAAAGGAAACCACTTGATAACGACAAAAAAATCGGTTTGCTACCGACAAAATCAATCGCAGTGAAATCAGATGCATCTAGAAAACTGGTGGCAGTGAAAAGCCAGATTGTTTCATGAAGAAAATCAGAACAACGGCAAATATACGGAACACTATCTTAACCTTTTTATTTACTGCCTATTCTTTTTAATGGCAAGGTATTTTTGCGAAACATAACTACTATAATGCTGAGGTATATGCAAAACTCCGGACGACAGGTGTCCGCGGTGGAGAACGAACGCGCTATCGTCCTTTCCGGGGAGTAACGCGTTCACCACCACACCATGCGAGTCCTTCGTTTCGCCTGTCTCTCAGCTAGTTCTTTCGATCACTGCCATCAGCAATCACCCGTCAACGGTATTGATCTGGGCGGCACAAATGGGCATTGAACCCAGTTAAGCTATGGCTATAGTTATCATTTTGGGCTCCCCAGATCAATCCCGTTCACCGGCGATTGCTGATGGCAAAAGATCGATAGAACTAGCTGAGAGACAAGCGAAACGAAGGATCCGCATGGTGTGGTGGTGAACGCGTTACTCCCCGGAAAGGACAATAGCGCGTTCGTTCCCACCATAGACACCTGCGGTCCAGTTTTGCATATACCTCAGCATTATAGTAGTTATACGGAACACTCTTAAAAACATAGATACCAAGGTAGAAACCATGAAGAAACTACACTTCACACTTTTAACTAAATCATAAAACAATCCGCTTGCTTGGTTACTAGGAGGGCCCGTCTTCACTGGTTGTGCAGACGGGCGTAATTTACACTTTTTCGGAGTTTTGATGGTTTAGCTATTGTGGTTCCTAAGCCAACCTAGCCAAAGTTTGCCCCCAATTCATCACCACCACAAGCAGTCGGAACCCTCGCGGATCAAGGGGAGATTTATCGTCATGTAACTAGTGTGATACTAGGATAGTGGTGAATCCTGGTACTGGTTCGCTCTTACCTGGTCTTCCTACTGGAAACCCCGCACTCTTTCTCAGCTTTAGAGGGCCAGCTAGGAGGATGAACACTCCGCTGTGGATCTCAGCCCAACACCCAGGAACACCTCCTAGTCATAATGGAGCGGTAAACCGTTGGGAGGATTTATAAACTCAAGGAAAGACAAAACTGTTTTATTGACTGTAAATAAAATCATTTCATAGATTGAGGTCGAAAAGAAGATAGTTATACTGCAATTTTAAAAGCAAAAAATTCCAAAACCAAATTAATGAATTCATATTTAACAAGGTTGCAATGCTTCCCAACGGTTTATCGCCTCATCGTGGCTGGGAGGTGTTCCTGGGTGTCGGACTGCTATGTACAACGGGGCGATTCGTCCCCTCGGCAGGGTCTCCCAAGCTGAGAAAGAGTCCGGCGTTCCAATCAGGAACCCTAGCTAAGAGTAAACCAATACGAGGAACCACCACCGGCCTGATATGAAACTAGTCGCATGATGGCAAATCTCCGCTTGATCCACAAAGATGACGACTATCTGTGGTGGTGACAACCTGGGTCAGGCTTTGGCCAAGCTGACCACAGGACTCCAGAGAAACAATGGCTAAACCAGCAAAACTTCGAAAGACGGAGATTATGCTAGAGCCCACAGAACTAGTGAGGACGGGCCGTTCAAGTATCAAGTAAGTAAGGTTGCAATTGAGGAACATGCACAAGCATTAATCAATCAATACGGCAGTGAATTAAAAGAAAATGATCCAGTTTTGACAGAAATTAGCGATTTTAGCTTTGCAAGTCAGTCAGTCACATCATGATCAATAACGTAGCTCGGTCCACCTCAGATGTCAGAGGCTTAGCAAAAATCGGCCAGAATGACACCATATGGCCCTAGTGGCCAACTATACCTTAGTTAATGCTTTGATTCGAAAGCTTGAAACAGGAAAACTGTACATATAACTGTAAAATTTTCACGGTATTCCAAAAACTGCAACCGAATTTTATCCCTTTAGAGATTCATGAAATCAAAGGAAGAGTAATTTTGCGGTAGCAACAATAAACAAAGAGAAACTAACATTGAGTAGACACAATTTAGTGAAAAGTAAGTGGAAGATTCCCAGAATAACAGCTATCTAAAGTCTAACAAGATGACGGCAATAAATCTGTCCGGTGCTTCCATCATGGAACCCTGGTAGGAGTAAACCTGTACCAGGATCCACCACCGTCTTAACATCAAACAAGATGCATGGTGGCAAATCTCTCTCTGACCTACAAATGCGGCGACTGCCTGTGGTGGTGACGACCTGCGGCAGACGAAGTCCACGCTGACGTCGGGACTCTAGGAAATCACAATGGTTAAACCAGCGAAACTCCGTAAAGTGGGGAGCTATGCCGGGGCCCGCACAACCACTGAAGACGGACCATCGAAGTATCCAAGTAAATAAGATCTACTCATCACCATACTACCGCAATACTATGTTTTGCTTACTTCAACTCTTTTACACTTATAAACAAATTTACAAAGAAGTAAGCAATCTGAAGCAAAACAAACGAGCCGCTCATCCGCTCGTCGATTTCCTTTGCTCTTTTTGAAAAAAATTTCAATCAAAGACCAATAGAGAATCGGTTCTAACCACCTAATATCAATTGATTTGCGTTGACAAATAGATTATCTAACAAATTTAAAAGGTGAAACTCTGTTCAACAGCAAATTTATACAGGTATAATACGATAAGAGTACAAACTGAACTGATCGATATCAGATGACGGTAGCAAACAAGGAGATACATGAAACAGCTCGACCTTTGCGCTGAACGGTTTTTGTACTTTGTCCCAAACCACTCACTAACCGTTCTGTCTTAACACATATTCGCGACAAGTGGCGCCTAGTTTAGCTGACCCAATGTCCCAATGGCGCAATAACGCAATGGTCAAACGGCCTCAATGGACACAATGCTGATTTATCACTGGTACGCCATTGCTTTCCACTAAGAAACGTGGAAATTTACACTCGATAGTACTTACTGAAGAGATCATCAGCTCTGCGGAAGGAGAAGGCTTCAAGACGTCAGCTGAATAAGTATTTGGTAACAAACCCGAGTTAGCTTATCAACAACATGAGGTTCACTGAAGAAAGTTTGCCGTATTGCTTGTGTGCATATGTGCATACTACGTACCATGCACTACAATTGTCGACGTCCACCATGCTGTTGTAATCACAGGGTACTTTGTTGCGTAAGTTAGGTTGAGTTTATTTCACCATTTCTTGAGTGGTACGATATTTACACATTCTTTGAGCTATCAGTGGGGCGACTCATATCGACCAATGTAGCCATTAGATTGCTAGTTGAAAATTGTAGTTTCTATGCCTCACACATTTGACTGTACAGTTTTGTTTCATGTATAATGCACGATGCTGATTTTTTCCAGAATTCTCAACATTTTTCTTCATTAATTAGAAAATTCTAGTGCTTGAGATCTTAACAAAATCATGCAGTTGGCTCTGTTGTCGTTACCTTTACGATTTGTTTTATTCTTCTAGTGTCCAGTTAATGTACGTTTGTTATGCCTTATATACCTTTATGGTTAGACTTAATCCAATTGCTTTAGATATGTAATTGATGGAGATCGACTACATTCCGACAAACAGAAGATGGTGCCTGCTTGACAGATCGGTGATCCCGTCATTCTTTAGTGCTTCCGATCACCGCCTTCTTCGGGCGAAGACTCGATTTACCCGTAAGCTGGAAAAGAATTCATGTCATCGACGACGAGGAAAAGGACATCTAAACGAAGTCCTATCCAAACGTGACTGGCAGACTAAAAACGACCTAACTCTACGAGAGGCTTGTCGAAGGATTGAAAGCTGTGCCGAATATGCCTCAGTTCCTCAAGAAAGAAGATCGGATCGCATGTCCACTACTACTAAGGAGTTGCTCGAAAAGAGAAGGAGATTTCCTTGGAGCTGGAATCCACAATTTACATTTCTCGCAAACCATATGACCGCCTGCCTTCAAAAGGAAAAAATCCCAGACCAATGGAGGACGTTAACTATCGTCCGATATGAGCGTACTGTACAAGCTCTTCAAGAAGATTATCCTCTCGCACATGTCAAGGACATTGGACGCGGCGCGGCACAATTAGTCGAACAAACAGGATTTCTACAAGGATTTTGCTGTATGGACCACATCCAGACTGTGTCCAGGGTTGTCGAAATTTGTCGGGAATATCACTTTCCTCTAGTCCTAACCTTTGTCGACTATGAAAAAGCGTTTTACGGTGTCGAAATGAATGCAATCCTATCAGCGCTCGTCGACCAAGAAGTGGACCCGTTCAACATATGAACTCTGTTTGACTGTTATCGGAACTGCACTACGAAAATACAACTTTACCAGCAACCTCTTACCATACCAATAGGAAAAGAGGTTCGACAGGGCGACACAATATCGCCAAAGCTGATCAGTGCCGCATTGCAGTGGATAGTGAAGACATACTCGGATGAGAAAGGCATACGTATTGATGGAATACTCCTATCAAACCTTCGTTTTGTCAACGACATCGTTATTTTCTCAAGAAGTACTAGTGAAGCAGAGACAATGATCAGGGAACTCAACGAAGCGGGAAGAAATCGGACTGCGCATAAATCGGAAGAAGACCTAGTTCATGAAAACCCATGGTGTTAAGGCGAAAAAATTGAACTGGATGGCTCTCTGATTGCAGAGACCACCTCGTACGTATACATTGGGCGATCAATGAACACCGGAAAACAACATGAAAGAGTGACTAGACAGAAGAAGGAGAATAGCTTGGGTCGCATTCGCGCTTCTTAAAGAAGCCACCGTCCAACTGAAGGACCCGAAAATCCGCGCCCACCTTTTCGACTCAGTAGTACTCCCAGCGCTCTGTTATGCTGCAGAGATGTGGGCTGATACTTCAGCAAGGTCAAGAATGCTGTGCACTACTCATAGAGCTTTTGGACGATGTTTTCTGAAATATAACCTGCACTCTCAATATCAAGCGGGAATGCGAAATTCTGATTTTCGAAATCTGTCACATCTTGGAGATCTAGGAGATCACATACCATAGCGAAACATAGATAGGAAAGTCATATAATGAAAAGAACAGACGACAGATGGACGGAAAGAACTGTAGAGTTGACACCACGTGAAAGCAAACGTCCCCTAGGACGGCCATCTACACGATGGGTGGACGTGTTCGTAAACAAAATTGTTCTGCTGTACCCTCAGCTGCAGTTATCTTACATATCACGGTATGAGAGTCGCACGCTCCACCATGCTCGAACAAGACCACCACCATGAACTATGATTGCGAGAGAAAGAAACGAATGGCAAATGTGCTGTATTCCGCACAACTCTTGAAGACGGACCATCCAAGTATCGAAGTAAGTGTGTAAATATTGCCGTTACTAGTTACATCTCGTTTCTGTGTACATCTTTCTGCAATTTCTATGTTTTTTTCTATTTATAGTGCGACATCTGACGTCATTTTACGTGCTCCAGATCCCGTAACTGGTCAAAGTAGGAAGGTAAATGGTTTTCTTATTTGGGTTTTGTTATATTTATTTTGCCTCCAAAATGTACATCGGGGGATTAATCCCTCCAGCAGGGTGTCCAAGGCTGAGAAGAAGTTTGGCGTTTTTTTCAGGAACCCCAGCTAGGAGTAAACAAGTACCAGCATCCACCACCATCTTAATATCAAAGTACTCGCATGGTGGCAAATTTCGCCCTCTAATATACGAGGGAGGCGACTGTCTGTGGTGGCGATGACCTGGGGCAGAGCTTGGCCAAGGTGACCTCGGGAGTTCAGGGAATCACCGTGACTGAGCCAGCAAAACTCCGGAAAATTGGAGGTTATGCTGGTACCCAGACGAGGTATATTTAGTTTAAGGGATTTGTCGTGATATTTACGACGTTTTAGTTGTTAAACTATCTTATAGCGCCAGCAGTGCATCAGGTGGAAACATCACAACCATTGCTTAGCGTTTACTTTACGGCAAACGACCTCTTCCGTATAGAGACGGCTCGCAAACTTAAACACGTAGGCCATAGGTAAAGCTTAATCCTTAAATTAATTTCGGTGTTTGCGTTGCAGGGAAGTGCAGATAATAGTTCCTGATTTTAGGTTAAGCTGCTTCATTTTCATTAGTGAAGTGCAAGCATAATGAAGCAGCTATTTGCGAAACTCCGGACCGCAGGTGTCTGCGGTGGGGAACGAACGCGGGGTTAACGAGTACCCTTTACCGGGGTTAACGAGTACACCACCTCATCATCTGTGGAGCACAAATTGGAATTGAATTGAACCCAGTTAAGCTGAGGCTTCAGTCGAAATCACAATGTTAACTTTCTATTTCTGCCGACTGCAATGGTACTACTTGTAGTAGGCAGGAAATAAATAATTAAGATTGTCGTTAGTGTTTAAACAAAAGAATTAGTGATATTTTTGAGAATCGAATCTCATTTCAGTTCGGCATGAACTATAAATATTTCTTCTATTCGCTAGTTTTACATGAAGTGTCCATGATAGTTAACTTAACGTTTCTGCTCCCTCCTGACCATCTACATCTTGAGGGCTTTGGTAGCCATCCCTCAACTCTCAGTAATGCATTTTCGTCCAGACCATGCAGTGCCAAAGAGCAAGTCTCGTGCTTTTGCAAGCGGGTAATAGCAAAATGAAAGCACCCATCGATTACAAGAAAAAATCTGCAAAGTGGCATGTGTTGTTGTACTTTTCGATTCCATAGATTCCTTCTTTTTTTGTTTATAAGCGTTATATCCCTCTTCGTATATTTTCGCTTCAGCGACTAGAGTTTATAGAGTTGAAGGTCGCTTTCGATCAACTTGCACTTGAGAATGGTTATGAAGAAAGTGAAAAAGCGGAGGGCGATGTACCACCTTGCGGTCTAGGGAACCAATAAGTGTTCAATCCTTTCTTTCCAAGTGTTCTTATGGTTCTTCTTTCTAATAGTTTACCCAGATGATCCGTCTTCCAAATAGTCGTTATATGTTATTCTAGATGCATGGGAAACCAATGGCGATTACATGCACATATTCTTTGTTGACGAGTGACGAGTGAATGACAGATGTATCATAGATGCATCGTTACTTTCCGATTGTTCATTGACCATCGTTGGTTGCGTACAGGAAGTTCATGTTGTAGTTCATGAAGTAAATGTTCTTCTGCTCTGCTTATATTGAGTTTTCAGTCACACTGTTTTCAATTTCCGACGGATAAGCCGGGTGTTTTTTTCTGCGGAGCACTCTCAGTTAGAAAAGACTCGTTGTTGTTCCCACGACCGACTTTCTTTTAACCTGGCATTGATTGATAAATCGATGTTTTTCTTCAGTAAGCAGACACGAAAGATTATGATAGTAAAAATTGAGGACTGATTTCAAGCACGCAATGCAATAAACCACATCTGCACATTTGATGGATTCCCAGCGTTCCCTGCAAATAGTCCGTAATTCTGCTGACGTCCATTGTTTATCTAAAAGTTACTAAGGGGTGTTGAACCCTTTCGATGGTTATTAGCTTATATTTAGGCGATACATCTTAGTGGAAGATTGGAGAGAAGAACAATCAAGTTTCTCAGATTTTGAAGCAGAGTCCAGAGTTTATGCCATCGAGTTCACCTAACATCTGGTCTATGGTTCTGTTGTGCAGTTAGAGGAATCAGCTGCTGATAATTTGCCTGGCAGCCATGGTTTTAATGAGTCTATAATAGAGATGGAATTTTTACAAAGGAATAATGAAGTAGACACAAAAGACTTTTATACCACCGGGGACAGACGATTCGTCCACTTCAACGCGTTTTTAGGTGATTTACTGGCGCGAATCCTCCCACATCCAATTCTTATGAAAAGATCTCTAGTGAACTGATTTCTCACCAACTTACTGACATCTTTTTCGCTGATGAGAAAATAGAAATAATGAAATATCTAAATGTTGCAGTTTAGGATGTATCGCTGAAAATGAACTCTTTTGAAAGCGTTTTTACAAACTATTGAGTTCAGAGAATGCCTTTCCTTCCCTGGGTCTTCCTACATTTATTTGTTTTCGATTAACTATGAAGTAATGGTGAAACGGTTCTTAAAGCCAGGGAACGTAAAACGGACACTGTAGTTTCGACGTTATCCGTTATGCGTTAGACCCATTCGTGATACGCGCCATACACAATTTTTTGCTGTAATGGGATTGATGGTTTTCTCAAAATATACGATAGTTTTCTGATAATTAGCGGAACTTGAATAGCTATGAATATGGCAGAATTGTAGGAGAGACTTTTCACAATTGTTCCACATCTAAAATGTTCTGTGCGCTACTGTTTTATATTACTATGATCCATGGGAGTGTGTATCGCAGTGGTTGGAGGCACCCTGCAATACATATGGGACCGATCTCCGCGCCTCATGGCTCGATACGTCGGTAGGCCACCGCCAGTCATTGTAAAGGCCAGATATATACGCAGTCACTTCCCACGATACTTAATGAAGTCGAATGCATGGCGCATCCCTCGGGGATTCATCAACACCGAGAGCATTTTTAGATTTTATTGTGGTTGGCCATGGAAGCTCTTTATTGGTTAGCACTTGGAATTGTTTGCAGAATAGTAGGTGGTTGTGACAATGCTACCAGTAAAAAGCCGTCAACATGAATGATCTGGAGAGCACAAATTGGCATTTTACAACACTGAACGCCATTAAACTTGACATCGTTCCGCGTTTTGCTCATATCTCAGCACCATTGTGGTTGTGTTGCACACGATACCCTGCCATAAGAAAAAGAACAGGTAGTACATAAAGGTTAGACAGTGTTGATTTGCAACTCTATTAGGTCTAATGCTAAAGTAACTTTGCGGAGGAAATTCGAAGACCTTTTGAGTAAATCACATAACACAGCTTCAATAGCGCACAAAAATATCGCTAAGGAACATCAAACAGATCACAGTAGGATAGGTTATATGCAAGAAAATTCAAGGCTAACCGTGTTAGAAGGCATAACTCTCCCTGACGGTGCGCGCTCGTTATTAGAATTGGGGCCGAGTTTCTCACCATCTGAACCCATTTCTAAGATAACCGTGCGTAGGGTCGCATGTGGTTTACATGAACTTCAAGATAGACTCCGCAAAAAAGCTAGAGATGAAGCGCTAAATAGGTGCGAACAACATCAAGTGGGGGCCCAACCAATTGCACCATTTCCCCCAACGTTCTTTAGACAGCAAGAGCCCAATAATGAAGTTGATGTTAAATTTCGGATGTTTGCGAATGAAACTCTCAAAGTCCTTAATCACTATCGCGCGAAAAGATACAGCTCCAACCTCACTCCAGTGCAAAAACGTGGTATGCGAGAGGTACGAGACCTGATAAGGTTGAAAACGATAAGACTTTCCGTTAGTGATAAGGGTGGAGAGTTTGTCGTAATTCCTCATCAGTTAGATGTGGAGATAACGAAAAAGCATCTTGAAGATACTTCGCTTTACCGCCCATCATCTGAGGAGNGTGCGCGCTCGTTATTAGAATTGGGGCCGAGTTTCTCACCATCTGAACCCATTTCTAAGATAACCGTGCGTAGGGTCGCATGTGGTTTACATGAACTTCAAGATAGACTCCGCAAAAAAGCTAGAGATGAAGCGCTAAATAGGTGCGAACAACATCAAGTGGGGGCCCAACCAATTGCACCATTTCCCCCAACGTTCTTTAGACAGCAAGAGCCCAATAATGAAGTTGATGTTAAATTTCGGATGTTTGCGAATGAAACTCTCAAAGTCCTTAATCACTATCGCGCGAAAAGATACAGCTCCAACCTCACTCCAGTGCAAAAACGTGGTATGCGAGAGGTACGAGACCTGATAAGGTTGAAAACGATAAGACTTTCCGTTAGTGATAAGGGTGGAGAGTTTGTCGTAATTCCTCATCAGTTAGATGTGGAGATAACGAAAAAGCATCTTGAAGATACTTCGCTTTACCGCCCATCATCTGAGGAGGAATTCAAAAATAAATACCGAAAATTGAACCACGAATGGGCCAAAATGGCAAGCGCTGCTGGTTTAAAACCAACAGTTATCTCTCAACTTAAAGTTGACTTACCAACATGCCCCGTCTTGTACTTACTTATAAAAACTCATAAGTTAGTATCCAGCGATGATCTTGCGTCTAACGATCCATCACTATTTAAGGTTAGACCTATCATTAGCTGCGTAGACGGGCCAACGGACAGGATAACATGGTTTTTAACCCTAATATTTAACCAGTTGTTGGAACACATTCCAGCCCATCTTACGAATACCCAGATGTTTCTGGATCGTCTACGTACTGCGCAGCCCAACAGCGCGTGCGTGATGGAGTCCTTCGACGTTACCGCCCTTTATACAAACGTATCGAATGACTCCGCAATGCAAGCCATATTCGAACTCCTTACACAACACGAAGGAGAAATAAACATGCATGGCTTCAGGATAGAGCACCTGATGGCACTCATAAAGGAATGCTTGAGTTGCTCAATCTTCAGATGGTCTGGAAAGTACTACGCTCAAATAAGAGGGTTGGCAATGGGACAACGACTGGCTCCAAGCCTTGCCATTGTTGCATTTATGTCTAAGGTGGAAGCACCGGTGACTGATGTCGGGCCGCTACTCTACTGTAGGCATGTAGACGACTGCTTTGTCCTTTGCTCAACACAAGAGGAAATGGACAAATGTTTCGAGTTGTTAAATGAACAGTCAGGATATACCAAGTTCACCCGAGAAAAAGCCGAAAGAAAAATGGCTTCCATTCCTGAACGTACAAATTCACCTTTCAGAAAATGGCTACATTACAAAGTGGTACCGATAGCCAAGTAGTAAAAACAACTTGGTTCATTACCTCTCTTCTCACCACTCTCACACGAAAAGGGCGCTTATAAGAAACATGTTTAGAACAGCAACCAACGTGTGCACGGGAACAGAGCAGAGAGAGGAGTCCCGGAACTTGGCACGGCAAATAGCCATTTCTAATGGCTACGAAACTGTAGCTCAGGATAGGTGAAGGGGAAATCCTAGGCCTCCAAACAACATCTCTAGCGATAGAAGGGTCCCGTTTATTCTACCCTTCATCTCAAATGATACAAGTATCGCTATAAAACCCTGCTTAAGAAGGGCGGGCTTAGAGAATTCGGTAAGCGTAGTTGGAATACCACCGAGTAATCTTAAGCGCCAGCTAGTTTGTAACCGCCTATATGACAGTCTATGTGCAACTCAGAATTGCATTATTTGCCCCAATGGTAGAGACGGTGATTCCATGAGTTCGGGTATAGTTTATCTGATCTCCTGTAAGAAGTGCGGAGACGAATACATTGGCGAAACGTGCAGACCTCTCTGTGTTTTCATAAAGAAACACCTAGCCGGCAAACATAGACCAAATACTCCACTAGGCACGCATAGGGCCCAGAGACATAACGGCGAGGACTTTGAATTACGTGTCACGATCCTAGCACGCGAATCAAGAACACAAGCGCAAAAAATTCTCGAGGCATTCTGGAATTAACACCAGAAATCCGAAAATGAACCGCAGGGAAGAATGCCTCATTATCACGCGTGATATAGGGCAGTATATAAGACTGCTATTCTGGTGGGAGGGGCACATTATGCTTCCATGTGGTTTCTGTGCGGTTGGTCTCTACGTGACATAGTGAAACCTCATAGAAAGCGGTGAGTGTGCAAAACTGTGTTCAATGTGATTGAAATCTTGGTTTAGAGTTTCTTTGTTTGGTTATGGAGGCGTCTGGCCGAGTAGATTGCTACCAACTTGACCTTTCCAGGCACTGAGGAAGGCGAAATCCGCCGAGATGTCAGCTTATTCGTGAATAAAGAATAATAACACCTCGCTTTTGCTCAATAAAAATACGAAGAATAAAAGTTAGAGATTGTAGTAGAAGGGTTTTGTGCACCAAGACAATCATCAGAAAGAAATGAACCTCCTACATAGCTCATATCGGCCACTCCCAAGGATGCAGATGATTGTGTAGAATGCACACTGTAGTCAATGGGTTAGCACATTGGAAACGACGCCTAGTCTCTCGTCGCTGACGCGTTCGAGGACTCTTAATTTCTCGCCGCCCTTGTCATGACACCTATAGAGGATAATCGTGCTGCAGCATCAACTAAGTAGGTTCTTTCGTCCATTTCATTGTGATTTCCATTCCGTGGTACCTTTTTTTAAGTTTCGAAATCAGTTTCTGTCTATCAATTATCCCGTCTATCACACTCTTCTAAACAAATCCGCATGTTTTAATGCATATACGACATATGCCCTCAAAACGGCTTACCGCCTCATCGTGGCTGGGCGGTGTTCCTGGGTGTCGGACTGCGATGTACAGCGGAGATTCGTCCCCGGCAGGGTGTCCCAAGCTGAGGAGTCCAGCGTTTCCATCAGGAAGCCTAGCTAAGGGTAAACCAATACCAGGATCCACCACCGTCTTGGTATCAAAGTCGTATGGTAGCAAAACTCCTTCTGATCCACAAGGGCTGCGACTGCATGTCGTGGTAACGATCTGGAGCAGACTTTCGTCAGGCTGTCGGGATTCCAGAGAATCACAATGACTTATCCAGCAAATCTCCGAAAAATAGTGATTATGCTGGGACCCGCACAACTAGTGAGGACGGGCCGTTCAAGTGCCAAGTATGTACCATATATGCACACATGATGCATATGCTTGTGCTCTTCTGTGTGATGAAAAGAAAACTCGTCCACCACTCAGTCACACTGCAATCAACACTAGATGAAGTTATGTGAGCATATTACTGAGTTCTACAAAGCATACTACGATGCGCACTTTCTCGCTTTCATGTCATGTCATTCCATATAATATCTAGGGTTCATCGTAACGATTAAAAATGGGATGAGTTGCCTGTCAAGTATTGCATTAGGTTGTTCAGAAATAGATGAGCGCTTTAAAATATTTATTGTTTTAATGCATTTTTTACCAATACAATATTCGTTGTGCCTTGTAATATTATATATCATTAAAAATTTAACTTTATGCTCTTTCCAACCATGTCTTTAACCATAACGTTGCTGAGATATTTGCAAAACTGGACCGCAGGTGTCTATGGTGGGAACGAACGCGCTATTGTCCTTTCCGGGGAGTAACGCGTTCACCACCACACCATGCGGATCCTTCGTTTCGCTTGTCTCTCAGCTAGTTCTATCGATCTTTTGCCATCAGCAATCGCCGGTGAACGGGATTGATCTGGGGAGCCCAAAATGATAACTATAGCCATAGCTTAACTGGGTTCAATGCCCATTTGTGCCGCCCAGATCAATACCGTTGACGGGTGATTGCTGATGGCAGTGATCGAAAGAACTAGCTGAGAGACAGGCGAAACGAAGGACTCGCATGGTGTGGTGGTGAACGCGTTACTCCCCGGAAAGGACGATAGCGCGTTCGTTCTCCACCGCGGACACCTGTCGTCCGGAGTTTTGCATATACCTCAGCATTATAGTAGTTATGTTTCGCAAAAATACCTTGCCATTAAAAAGAATAGGCAGTAAATAAAAAGGTTAAGATAGTGTTCCGTATATTTGCCGTTGTTCTGATTTTCTTCATGAAACAATCTGGCTTTTCACTGCCACCAGTTTTCTAGATGCATCTGATTTCACTGCGATTGATTTTGTCGGTAGCAAACCGATTTTTTTGTCGTTATCAAGTGGTTTCCTTTTTCATTCTAATTTCGTNGTTCACCACCACACCATGCGGATCCTTCGTTTCGCTTGTCTCTCAGCTAGTTCTATCGATCTTTTGCCATCAGCAATCGCCGGTGAACGGGATTGATCTGGGGAGCCCAAAATGATAACTATAGCCATAGCTTAACTGGGTTCAATGCCCATTTGTGCCGCCCAGATCAATACCGTTGACGGGTGATTGCTGATGGCAGTGATCGAAAGAACTAGCTGAGAGACAGGCGAAACGAAGGACTCGCATGGTGTGGTGGTGAACGCGTTACTCCCCGGAAAGGACGATAGCGCGTTCGTTCTCCACCGCGGACACCTGTCGTCCGGAGTTTTGCATATACCTCAGCATTATAGTAGTTATGTTTCGCAAAAATACCTTGCCATTAAAAAGAATAGGCAGTAAATAAAAAGGTTAAGATAGTGTTCCGTATATTTGCCGTTGTTCTGATTTTCTTCATGAAACAATCTGGCTTTTCACTGCCACCAGTTTTCTAGATGCATCTGATTTCACTGCGATTGATTTTGTCGGTAGCAAACCGATTTTTTTGTCGTTATCAAGTGGTTTCCTTTTTCATTCTAATTTCGTCTTTTTGTTCTCACTATGTTCAAAGCGGAACAGTTCAGATGCTCTCAGTGTTCGCCAAGCATACCATCAGACCCGTGATAAAAGCATTAAGGTATGGATTCAGTTTTCAGCGTTTTAGACGTTTGTTCATTTTTCGTAGATGGGTAGCGCTCTTGGTAGAGGTGCTGTGCATATAGTGGCTGGTTCAATCCCACAGTATAAATTATTAAGTCACCTTGTCATCAATCAACTCAAGGAATCTAAGTGATCTAACTCTGTATACTTTTATTTCCGTATAAGGCTCTAAAAGTTCTAAAGCAGTCGGCGTTGATCAATCTCTGAGCGATGCGAAAGGCATTCTACTTCATTAAGCATCGTTCGGAGGTGGCTGAATGCATATCTGGCCTTTACAATGACTCGCGGTGGGCTACCGATGTATAGAGCCAATGCTGCTAACCCCCTAGACAAGTCTAGTACCAGTTTACCGACCTCACAGGGATGGAAGGCTTGGTGAGTGAGGGATGCGAGGATCGATCCCATGTGTATTGTGGGGTGCCTGTGACCACCGCGCCACACTCGCTTGTCCAATTGTTAATCTCGAAAAAACAACCAAAATTTGAGTTTTTGTTTCACTTAAAAAACAAGTGGTCATTTACACAATGAATGAGAAAAATGGTGTCCTCGTCCATCTGCTTCACCACATTGCTAAGTCTTTCGGAACTGGCTTGCTGTGCCATCATCAATTATCTATGATCAGTCTGACGTCTACACAAAGCATTAAACTGTTCACGAAAGCGGAATTTCATGCCTAACTTCTTGAGGAATCTGTTTGCTTTCAGTCGTTTACAAACTGTGTGACGGAATAATCATTAGCAATATATACTTTGTTTGATTATTAGTTCTTAACGCTAGGTATGGACGATATAGGATTCATAGATTTCTGGCTCAGTGGGCAATGTGTACACTGTTGTGTCCATCTTCAGTTCATGGGGTTCTTGAACATTTTTACCATGGCATTGGCATTCGTTGCATAGCTAGTGGAACGCAGATAAAAAGTAAGGATGAGACCAGAAGAGCCACTTTCTTAATTAATGATTTACAAAAAAAACTTTTTCTAGAATTCGTGTATATTGCTGAGATATTTGCAAAACTCCGGACCGCAGGTGTATGCGGTGGGGAACGAACGCGCGCTGTTGTCCTTTCCGGGGAGTAGCGCACTTCACCACCACACCATCAAGGTCCTTCGTTTTGCCTGTCTCTCAGCTAGTTCTATCTTCCTGGAATTGTTTACTGACCGGTGAGTTGACTGATGATTAACTATTATTTCAATTTTGTCACTACGATTATTGTGTTACATATACATATAGTGTAGTGCAGCAATGGTCAGCAAAACACACGACGATAGTGGGATTCCAACCCACGTCCCCGAAGGGACTGGTGCCGAAAACCAGCGTCTGGGACCGCTCAGCCGTTTCGTCATACAAACGCATTGCATTGTCTGTCTTATAAAAATGCTCTTCAAGGCATGGAGAGCAATTTGAAGACGGGTAGTCTTGTAGTGGCTTACATATAGTCTAGTGCAGCAATCGTCAGTAAAACACATGACGATAGTGGGATTCCAACCCACGTCCCCGAAGGGACTGGTGCCGAAAACCAGCGTCTGGGACCGCTTAGCCGTTTCGTCATACAAACGCATTGCATTGTCTGTCTTATAAAAATGCTCTTCAAGGCATGGAGAGCAATTTGAAGACGGGTAGTTTTGTAGTGGCTTACATATAGTCTAGTGCAGCAATCGTCAGTAAAACACATGACGAGAGTGGGATTCGAACCCACGCCCTCGAAGGGACTGGTGCCTAAAAGCAGCGGCTTGTACCGTTCGGCTATCTCGCCATACAAACACGTTGAACCCAGTTAAGCTAAGCTGTAGTTGAAATCACAATATTTTCAATGAAAATAATAGGTAAAACATGTCTTTAAATTTTGTCAAAAGTTAAATTTCTTTACCAATTCCGAGTTATGAAATTTTAGATGTCAAGAACAAATTTTCGTCAAATTTTCTTTTATGAGTTCAAATTCGGTCGTAGCAGAGTAGTGCAGCAGAGACGGCTCGAAACATTAATGAAGTTTGGGGTGAAGGGTGTGTTGGTGAATCAACAGTACGAACATGGTTCCGGAAATCCCGATCTGGTGATCTCGAACGCGAAGATAAGGAAAGGCAAACATGCGAACAACCGTTCGATAGCTTGCACAACAACTTGGCGTAAGCACAGGAGCAATCTCCATTCACTGAATCGCATAGGAGAGACAAAAAAAAACTCCACAAGTGGGTGCCGCACAAAATAAACAATGATAAAAAAATTTGCCATTCTGAAGTGTCGTTTACTCTTATTCCGCGAAACAAGAACGACCCTTTTCTTGATCTAATTGTGACGTACGACGAGAAGTGGATTCTGTACGATTCATTAATACCTTAGTGATGCGCTATGCATTTCATAAGATCGTAAAGGAGAATGAATGCATATTTGGCCTATACAGTAGTTCAAAGTTGGTTAGTGATGTATCACTATCTTTATCTTCCCAGTCTGGTCTGATAACAACTTGGTAACCCTATAGATATAAGGACTATATGTAAATATATATATATAAGTTTATTTATTTGTTTATTTATTCACCCCTTTGGTTATTTTACATGACCAGTCATCACATCTACTTTGGATGTATTTTTAAATGTATGCATGTATGTCCATGGATCTTCATCGCATGATGGATCTCGAGTCGGTAAATCGCGAGGCTACGTGGCGAGTCCCATGTGGCGGATAGGGGTTAATCACGGACCAAAGGCGACCATTGCTTCCCTGATACCTAGGTGGATCCAGAGGATGGACTCCCTGTTTCTGCTGCACCGATTTGGCACATACATTCTGTATTTGCTAAGCGTATTCATTCATGCGTCTGTGGGTGCGTTCTCGCTTATGCGGATTGTATTCTACGAGTCAATTCGGCCAAAAGCATGCAATCAAGTGACTGGGAAGTATATGAGAGACGGTTAGGAGTCGCCTCCAACAAACAAGCTCCATGTCCATTCTGGCAGAGCCTGGCAAGCTACTCGTAAGTATGCCCAGCCTCCAAGCTCAGAGCCCAGCAAGCTATGCGTGGGTATCAAAATGTTAAACACAATTTAAAAAAAAGACCGCACTCCCCTGACCCCGAAAGACCCCCAATTTCGCAGCACTGGGGCTCAGCGCCAATGGAAGCTGCCTGGATTACAAAGCACTAAGGTGACGATCTGTACCTACAATGCACGTACACTTGCATCCGAGTCCTCAATAGAAAACTTGCGCGTGCAGTCAAGAAGGACGAGGTACGACGTCATCGGTTTGGCCGAAACGAGACGAGTGACCCATTCAACGCCGTCTATGACACTGGAGAAGAACTGTTCCTCGAAATATTTATTTATATGATCTTATAAACTGATGTTCTTAAGCTGACGCGAGGTTGGTACAGGTCTTCGTTGTTGTTGTCGTTGTTTTTGATGTTGTTGGTCGATGGCTGACGTTTCGGCGACTTCG
>UYYA01004056.1:0-117495 GCA_900624975.1 Angiostrongylus costaricensis | reverse complement strand
CGAAGTCGCCGAAACGTCAGCCATCGACCAACAACATCAAAAACAACGACAACAACAACGAAGACCTGTACCAACCTCGCGTCAGCTTAAGAACATCAGTTTACAAGATCATATAAATAAATATATCAACTATCTATGCCGAGGTTTACAGAAAGTCGGTCTTTCGAGTTGTTCCTCGAAACATGCGACAGCAGAGGAGTCGGCGGCGTCAGCGCGAGTTTATCAGTGAACATCGATTCATTCGAATAACTTACAACCCCAATCGGATTCGCTAAATTCAAGAAACGAAGTGCAAAACCAAAATAGATTGGGACTTATTCAACTCGTTATTCGGCTGCTGAGAAGACGCCGTTGTCGATAACATTGACGAGAAACACAATCGGCTCATTCAACATCTTAATGTCAGCACTATGAAAGCTGAAAGTTCGAAAGTCACCAAGAGACATCTCCCTCCAGAAACACTCGAGTTGATACACCAACGTCGAATGCTGTAGACAACCGCGATCTAACATCCGGACTTGCAAAGCAATGTAGACCGGCGACAAAAGTTGATCTTAAAGAGATAAGAGCAGCAGTAATGGTTGAAACTGAAGAGGCTGTGAAAAGCATTCGCAGAGCTCACCGATGCTTTGTCAGTTACAACATCAAGACGATTGCACTCGAATGTCCAGACGCCCAAACGGAACAGTTACAGCGTCCAGAAAACCAATGGAGAAAATCATTCACGAATAGTGCTTAGATCTCTCCGATAGCCACGTCCACCTTACGTCACATGAAATAAAGGTGGATGGATATGTTGTACCACCGGTTGTCTCTTCCGAACTCCGACATGCCATTTCGTCGGCGAAAAATCGAATAGCACCTGGCGCGGACAGGATAATGTTAGAACACCTGAAGAACCTTCCGTCAGTCCTCGTAAACACACTGGCTCGGCTCTTCACACGTTACCTGTCTGAATGCAAAGTCTCTACTCAGTGGAAGCACGGCAAAACCGTGTTATTGTTCGAGAAAGGTGACTTCCACGAAATCGGCAACTATTGTCCAATCCGCTTGCTGTCTGTCGTCTACAAACCTTTCACTTGTGTCATCTTAAACAGGATTAACAAAACACTGGACGAAGAGCAGCCATGTGAGCAATCAGAGTTTCGAAAAGGATTTAGTACGATGGATCATATCTACACGATTACAAAACTCATTGAAGCATTGCGAAAGTTCAAAAGACCGCTCCGTCTCACTTTCATCGATCTACAGAAGGCCTTTGATTCAAATGAGATAGAAGCAGTCATGGAAGCCTTTGAGACTCAAGGAGGCCCTCAATACATAAAGATTCTTCGTGAGCTATATAAAGATTTCGCAACGAAGCTGTCACCATTATGCAAGGATATTAATGTCGACGTAAAGAGGGGTTAGGCATAGCAGTACCATCTCGCAAAAATTGTTGTTTATTGCCAGCCCACAGTATGGCGAACATTGGTATGGGATAAGATGGGGACGGAAATCGATGGTCGTCAATTACACCATCTTCGCTTTGCTGATGACGTCGTTCTTATAACGCCAAGCATTAGCCGTGCGGAACGAATGCTATCCGACTTTGATAAAGCCTGTTGAAAACGGGTATTCGACTATATCGCAGGAAAAAACTGGAGAAACAAAAACAGAAAACAACAGAAATCTCATAGAAACGGCTACCATGAGGTTCCGTATACCCCACATTCACGCTCAACAGTGTGAGTATCCCAGAATGCTCGTGTTACTTCTATCTAGGTCGGGAAATCAACATGATGAACGACTTAGCTCCAGAGTTTAGCAGAATGAAACGATAGGCTTGGGGAGCTTAAGATCGTCGAGGAGCTACTAAGAAGAACAAAGAACACCCGACTTCGTACCCACCTTTTTGACTCCACGATACTTCTTGCCTTACAGTCTGCGTCAGTTACCTGGTCTCTGCGTAAACAGGATGAAGGATCACTCAGCGCCATTGAATACGCAGTCGAAAAAACGATGCTATAAGTATCCTGTTTCACAAAACTGAGGAAAGAGATGCGAATATTCGACCTGCCCTAGCGATCAGAAATCAAAGATGCCGTTCTTTACGCCAAACAGTCGAAGATAAGGCGAGGCGGACACGTAATGCGTACGAACGACAGCCGCTGGACGAGAGCCCTTGGTGACAGGATTCCTCGGGATGTAAAACGTACCGCAGAAAGACCACGGACCGGATGGCCAGAGATTTTCAGGAAAAGCCCGGAAGAAAGATATGATGCTCAACGACTCTCTAAGGGGAGCAGAACCCTCCGGTCTACTCTTGCATGCGACAGAAAGAAATGATGATTTAGTGGTGCCCGGTCGAGTCACTCGACGACAATCGGGAAGAGAGGTGATAACAGGTGACGTACATATATACTCTGCGAAAACACTTCTATTTTAGTATCTCTAGAAACGCTTCAGCATTAATACATTCCCTACTATGCAGTAATTAAATATCACTTTTCTGGAGAACATCAGATTTACCCCTAAACGTTTCCAACAAATCAAAAAGGAATCCACACATGGAGCATCTTTTATCAATTTAATAATCCATACCGGCGAATGATGACAAACAGGAAGGAAAATGAAATAAATGTAGATGATCACTTCATGATAAATCTGAACACCTCTTACATATGTATAATCAATGAGTGATAATCTACACACAACATGTACAGATTTCAACACAAACACAGAACAAAAAGTAGTTACGGTAATAGAACGAACACAGTATTATATATTACAATAACACAGAGAAAGGAGTACCTGTTTAATGTGGTAAAGAGGGATCAACATCGTGGTGGGAGACGTATAAAACGATTACTTGGGAATAGTACGAGTTGACGGTACACAAACTGACAATAAATCAAAAGCATTAGTTCGTGTTAAAACGTGATAACAACGATTGAAGAAAGTTCCGCAAAACAAATTCCTGCTGCACCCTTAACATCACTGTCATTGATAGAAATGAGGCCCTAACAGACGACAATTCCATTTCGCACTAATGTGTACTCAGTGAACAAAAGTGGGGTAAATCAGACCAAAAGGTTCACTTTCTGGTACTTCGCCTCACCTATTAGTTGGGCTATGCATGTCATGCAGTACGTAAACCAGACGAAAAGGTTCTTCATTTCATGGTAGTTTACCTCACCTATCATTTGACCTGTGCATTTCATATAGTAGATAAACCAGACGAAAAGTCCACTTTCTGGTAGTTTACCCTACTTACCACTTGGAGTTATGCATGTCATGCAGCCTTGGGTACGAAAACTAATGCTACTTATCAAACAACCGTAGTACTCATCATCCTATCACTATTACCATTTGAACAGCACACATGTTCAGTGGAATACAGTTTGGTTAATTGGATAAACAGATATGAAACACTATCTTAAGAATATACTTGTAAAATTTGTTATTATCTAGAGCGCGAGACTGAGATTAGTAAAGAGTGAATCTAGAGAAGTAGCAAGTTGAAACAACCAATCTACACAAAAAGAACTTAGAATGTGACGACAACTTCAATGACAAAATACATTATGCACAAGAAGCGGAAGCCCGCATCACCAATGTACAGTTAGTAACGAAATTTACGAATATTGCAATATCCTACTGTTCCGTCCGCACGACAAACACATAAGTTATTCGCGTGTTAGGAGCCGTATACGTTTAGTAGGTGGCTCGATACCAGACACTGAAAGAGGTAGTATACATAGATCGAGCTATAGCTCAGAAATGGCTAATCTGAAGCAAACTAATAATTATTGGACAAACCAATTAGGTATTAGCTCAGAAAGGTCACAGATTTTAGAATTATATGGGCTAAAGAATAAAAGGATAAAGCTCTCATCTTTGATCAATCCCTGCGGGATTCGCCATGCATTCGACTTTGTTAAGCATCGTTGGAGGTGACTGAATGCATATCTGGCTTTTACGACTCTCGTTAGCCTAACGGTACATTGAACCAGTGCTGCTATCCTCCCAGAAAAATCTGGTACCAGTTTGCCGACTCTGGAGAGATGCAAGGCTTGGTGAACCAGGTGCGCGGGAATTGATCCCATGTGTGTATCGCACAACGCCTCCGACCACTGTGCAACACCGCCCCTTTAAATGGATTTCTAGGCACTATCTCTTCCTTAACTGTTTACCTTTGCTGCCATAGCACTCTTTATTTGGAGAGGTAATTCATGATTAAACGAACAATGCCTATTCAACTTATTACATCGTTCTCGACCATTTAATCAACTAAGTTTTGGGTTCGATGTTGCCATAGAAATCGCTCTCGGAAGAACGCGATTTTCAAAGCACTAAACCATCCTCTGATCCAGAAAGCTCGTGGAATGGTGTGAAAACTTCGTTCATTCACTGCTAATTCAGCACTCCAAAGAAAACAACGCTTAACTAGCAATCAAAATTTGACTGAGGAATGAACATAATAGGTCCTCATTTTGTAATGGAACACAGAAACAACGAAATGAATAGAATAAGTTTCTGGAACCACACGACACATGAAGACGAGTAATCTAAAATAAACAGTAATCAACGATTGATTTCCTGATCAAACTTATCCAAGATTAGCCAAATTTCGTTAGAGCGAGTTGATTAAGCACGCAGTAAACACAAAGACGACTATATTCGCAACTCGGACAACGACAGTGTACGATGAAAAGAAAGTAATGGTCATACAACTTACAGGAGCTTAACGACACGATGTGCATACTGTTCGTATTACTGGCCACACTGCCGATGCAAGGTTTTCGCTCACTCGACATGTGTGCAACGATTTCCGTAACGAGACAACCATGGTCACGTGTTAACTCGGCCCATGTATCCGTCTGGAAAATCAGGTGTGATTTGTTATCGATTGATAGCTCAACAGATGTATTTCCACAATAGAGAACACTATGAACTTCAAATCTCAGTGTCCCGTTTTCCTTTCCAATCATAACCATAAACGATAAAAAAGGATAGATCTCTGGCGATGATCAGTCTTTGAGGGATGCGCCGTGCATTCGAATTCACCAAGCATCGTTCTAGGTGTTTGAATACATATCCGGCTTTTACAATGACTCGCGCTCGCCTATTGATGTATCCAGCCAGTGCTGCTACCCTACCAGACAAATCTGGTACCAATTTTCCGTGCCCTAAGAGATGGAAGGCTTGCTGAGCCTGGGGCGCGGGGATCGAACCCGTGTGTATTGCAGGGTGCCTCCGACCACTGCGCTACACACGCTCTAATCATAGTCATACTTCATAAAATAAAATAACGATCCAACCTGAATAACACTGTTGATATTCTGAGCAATGAACTTCACAGCTTCTGTTTTCAGATCGTTGGAATTGTACATGTCGGCGTACACCAAAAATTTACACGCCGTATCAACAATTAAGCCACTCCTTAAGACCTATAACTGAATGAGTAAAGAAAACACTGGAACATTCCTTCAGGTAAACATTAAGTGAGCTCATAAAATAGCAATGACATGATGCAAGACATCATTAACGGAGTTACACTGGAAGCTGCAAATGGGCATAAACAAGAAATTGTAGAATTTGAATCGAAGGTTCACTAACGAAACTGCCATGTTAATATTCATAACAGTTTAAAAACACACTGATAAAAACCACATTGGGTTATCTTTCAAACATATTTGCGGAAACGGATCAGTTACTCACATGATCAGCCATCTCTTTAAGTCCAGGCAACTGAAACCTGTCGGCAGCAGCTAGGAGTTCCAAGCCCATTTGTTGTATGTTTGGTGACCGACCCGAATACATGTACATCAATAGCTCGTGCATTACCTCAATTAGAACTAAGAACTAATTCTGTATCAACTTCAATTAAAAATAAATAAAATGCTTCAAAAATTGTAAATGAAAAAGTAGAGAAATATATAAAAAGTAGCCGAGAAAAAGACGAAACGAAAGATCCGCATGGTGTTGTGGTGCGCGCATTAGCTCCCGGAAAGGATAATAACGCGTTCGTTACCCACCGCAGACACCTGCGTTCCAGAGTTTTGCAAATATATCAGCACCATTGTGGTTGAAAAAGTAGAAATAGTCACCTCGTAATCCATGTCTTCTAATACGACCCGATTTGTTTTCGCTTCCTCTGTATGCGGCTCCAACATGGCAGCAAACACTGGAGATCGCGCAGATAAAACTACCTAAGGAGTATGAATCATGAGGAACTAAATCTGTCAGAAACAAACAGAGGTGCTAACTGGGACTACATTGATGGTTCATCGTTTAAACAGAAGGCAACCTTGCGTAGTCAAATATGCTAAAAAAGACAAAGGTTTCGTCAATTCTATACGGCTTTTCCGGCTCATTGAACCAATCAAATCAGAGTGATCCCTCCTTTAGAATTATATAAAACAAAAATAAACATATCATTCTTTAATTCCTGTGCTTAAAGTGTAACAAAACACCTTCAGCTAAGCAACGCGCTAACCACGCTAACTCTAACTCCGCCCCTTCTGAGCCCTCCATCATTCCGAGAGATCTGTCCAATCACCATTCCTAAGCGTTTAATTCGAAAAAGGACATTGACTCATCGATTTATCCTAGCGAGCCATTGAGAACATCAATCACTGGTTAGAAGAATCCACAACTGACAGACAAACTATACGAAATAGAAAAGTAGCTGAGAGATAAGCGAAACGAAGGACCTGCAAGGTGTGGTGGTGAAAGCGTTAGCCCCCGGGATGGATAATAGAGCGTTTGTTCACCACCGCAGACACCTACGGGCCGGAGCTTTGCAAATATCTCAGCATCATTTCGGTTGTATGTCACATAATGCTCCGTCGTGAAAAATTGTAGTAGGCAGCAAATAAGCAGTTAACATTATACAAAATATCTTTATTAGAAAAACTGAATTAGCGTACGTGACCAATGTGTCTAAATAGAAACAATACAACACCTTCCACCGAATACACAGCATCTACATAAAAACGATTTTTAAAAAATGCTAAAAAGTGACTCACTCATGTCAAAGAAACTAACCTTATGAACTGGAATTTCTTTGTCTCCAACGACAATAGTGAAATCTGACAACTTGGAATCCTTGAATATTGACTCGAGATCCTTTGTCACCTAATCAAGCTATGTTTTTTTTTTGAGGTGTAAAAGTATGTAAAAAGATATAGTTTGGTACAATAAAGCTATATATCTACAACGCTTTTCTGTTAAGTTAACAAAAAAATTGAAACACAAGCTTCACCATCATTGAGATGATAAAACAATGCAGCGATGTTTTACACATGAATCAAACACACGAAGATGAAACCAACAGCAGCAAACTATAAGATTTTTCCCAGATAAGACATTAACTTCTCGGCAAAAAAAAAGCGGAAAAAGACTCACTTCTGCTGGTTTTGGCTCGGGTGGGCCGAGAGCTTTAGGAGCTTGACTAGTCCTGGTTACAGTATCAAACGTTACTGTCATGTTCAACACTAACTGAAGTTCATCGGACGGATGTACATGGCTAATTAGGAGATCTCGACGTATGTACTCGAAGTAACCATGAAGCTGAAAAGAAACACGGTTAACAGCGAATTTTTATAACGGCTCCTATCATTGTAACTCATTCACAGTCTTGCTGGTTTTTTTTTTTTTTGATAAGTACAAATATTTGTTCACCAACTAGAGCAATGAAAAAGCCGATAAATTTTTAAAAAAACCCTTGCTGTAAATGTTTTCCGGCATTTCATTCACGTTCCAAATTAGTCTAAAAACCAAACGTAAAAAAGCGTTTAAAAAGTTAAGAATTCCTAAACTTTTCAACAAAAGTACGGATATCGCCCTTTATAACGAGCATTCGTGGATTACACCATGTTTTTCTGAATGAAATCCCACTTCCTGAAGCAGCACAGCTGTTCGAAAAACAAGATCCGACAAGAAGCGAAAAAACGATTTGTAGACTTCAGGTAATGAAAGATTGAATCATCGCAGAGTATCAAAGGAAAAGTCAAACTGACGAAAATTCCAGTGTTCAACCAGTAGAAATCACAACGAGACGATATAACCTCCTTTCAATGAACAGCTAATATATTTTTGGCCAGGTACTAGTCACATGCGACTCATATCGTCGCAAACGTATTAAAGCTAAACTTTCGAGCGATGCATGTGATCTACTCTCGAGCAACATTACTCCTAATATTTGGTAGTTTCAAAAAAAAAAGAAAAAAAGGAAGACATTGTAACTAATATTCTTTTCCACTTACAAAAAAGAAGGAACGAAAAGTCAATCATAAGGTTTTTGACAACAAAAGTTCCATTTTTTTAAGTCAACAACGAAAAATTTCATAGCTATTATAGATCATTTCAAATCAAAACCTTAAGCACAACATTGTATGACTCCTTCAAACACTCCAACAAAGAGAAATCAACGTATTCCAACCTGTTGAGTCCCTGTATAGACCGTTGTGGGAATTTCCTCATTTCGTGAGTTGAACACCGTGAACTTGAACTTAGCTTTGAACTGCACATTTGTCTGGTTCGAAAAACACTGAAATGAATATAGAAAGAAAGACTCGAAACTGAAAACTACACCAGATATAGTCAACGCCATCACAGTCACAATATGAAGAACGCCAGCGTAGTTGTTAGGAGAAATGAGTAAGGTTCATAGATTATCCCATCGCCATTATCCCAACGAAGTCTTTCTTATTTCATGCCGCACTAATTCTACTAAGTCTACAGAAATACTGCTGTTAACAACAGCACGTCCTGGGCGATCAGCGGTCTCAGACTTGTCCACTTCCTTTCTGTGTTGTCCGTAAGTAGCAATTAGCAAAATTTCTTCTACGGTATATATTTACACTACAGAACAGCGCAATAGGCAAAATGTTTGACCAATATAACCCAATTTCCTATCCCATGGTAAGTTTATTTACTTCGATGGCCTATCCTCACAAATAATGGCGTCAGCTTCAGCAAAACCTATAAATTTCTGGTATTCCGTTTCACATCATTTTTCTGATAGTTCATTATTTGAAAACTAACAGCTAAGTAGGTAGATTTCTCAGAACATAAAGAGGATTGTAAACCTTTAATATGTTACGAACCTCACTATATACAGCTGTCCAAAAACTAACGTCGCCTTCAGTGCGTTAAACAAAGTATTAAAAACTCAAGGAACCAAGTTCCAAGTATACACTAAAGTAGTTTTAAAAAACATTTTAACCAAATAACAGAGGTTTTGCGAGAAAAATAAAGAAACGGAAATAAAGAGCAATGTGAACCTGAGTGTAGCAGTAAACTATAATCATAAGGATATTACTACGACCCATAGACCTCTGTTTTAGATCACTTCAAACTTGACAAAAACTTAAGGATTTCAGCTTATGTCTACATTTGTCAGACACCCGTCTAAAAAAGAACACTGATTTAACGTGCTCCGAAGGATCCCTCGCTTAGTTAGCGCCGTGCAAAGCGCTGCTTCGACTATTTTCATAAACAAACGGACGATGGCAATGAGAATGTACTTTCAGGAAAACATTTTCCAAGTGGATCGAACTCAGTAGGCACGCGCAGACAACAACAGCAGCTAGATCAATAACAAACACTTGGATGTGGAAGCACTCCAAGAAATTTAAACCTGAACTTCACCATAGGATATCAATTCTCAAAATATTAATGGGAAAAAAACAGGCTCCTACAATACAACTCAGTATTAAACGCTATAGGGTGTATGTGACGCAGTGGTCGGAGGCACCATGCAATGCGCATGGGATAGATCCACGCGCACCAAGTTCACCAACCTTTCCATCCCACCGGGGTCGGCAAATTGATGTCAGAGTTGCCTAGGAAGGTTGCAGCACTGAGTTGATCATCGGTAAGCCGCCGCGAGTCATTTTAAAGGCCCGTCACACTCAGCCACCCTCCAAGCGATGCTTAATGAGGTCAAATACAGGGTACATTCCTCAAGGATTGATCAACACCGTGAGTTTTCTCCTTTATTCTTCGCTGTTATTAAGCACTAAAAAACTGCTTTCTACGTGGTATTTCTCTTCATTATTTATTGATCAACAGTGCGGAACTATCGATTAAAGACGATGCAACGAGAAGCTTGGCGACAGCAAATGTTTAGCAAAGCTACCCAGTCTAGTTGAACCTTTGAAACTGTAACCTGGAATATGCTTCTTTTCCAAATGCTCCAATATATTATTCTAGAAAAATTTTACTAACGAAGGTTCATCCAAATATGCACAGATAGTTCCAGTAGTACGTCCAAGAAAGTACTTGACAAAATTTCTTTTAAAAAAGGCTGAAAGTAAATGGAACGATGGATTCACTGTTACGAAAAGGTCAAATAAACAAGGAAATTTAAGCACATACTTGAAAAAAACTAAAATCCTTATTGGATTCTTTGTTTCCCTGAGGATGTAATCGAATACGGAACGTAAGCATTGGCGGCTCCAATGTTGCTGTCGAGACGTTTGATGTAGACGTTGTTGACGGTATAGACATAGGTGTAACTTGCTAAAATGAACCTTTTCGTAACCTCATCTTCATGTTAACAAGGTCATCACAAAGCCCTCATTTTATCTACGAAAAACGATACTACAATCATTTACGACTATAAGAACGAACGGAACAAAATGGTCATTCTAAATTTTACTTAACCGTCGACAAGCTTCCAAAACTATTCCATAATTGATATGAATCCTTCGAAAACTTCTAGACTAGAACAACAATACTTCGAAAAATTGCTCTAAAACCCCTAAATTTCTCTCTCCCTAAAAGCATTACTTTCAATGAAAGTGCTACTGCACTTATTTATGACTTTGACAACAAAGAGGTATGATTGGTCAAACATGGCTGGAAGAAATGCGAAACCAAGGTCGTGCATGGTGTAGTGGTGAACACATTAGCTTCTGGAAAGGGTAATGACGAGGTTCGATCCCTCCGCAGACATCTGCGGTTCACAGTTTTGCAAGTATCCTAGCATCATTGTCGGTGATTGATCATTCTCAACATATTTCACGATCCACAAAACCTCTCTAATCCATCCAATACTTGACAACAAATCATCGAAAACTTGCAAACTACAACACCAATACTTCGGTAATGAGCTCTAAAACCCCAAAACTTCTCCTTGGAAAGTTTGCTAGAAACAATAACACTCTAACACCACCTTGGCAGTGGTTCGCTACAGAAAAACCTCCCAGTACTTCCCACGAAGAAAAAAGAGTAGGCGCAGTAAACCAGTACATGTCAATAAAATAAAACCATTCAGAGACCAAGCACCCAAGTTTTGAGAAAGACAGGAATTCTTACTCTACTTATGAACGATAGCACCTTCTCATCTTTTGTATTTGAGTTCTATTACCCATATTTTCTTACTTTTTCAAAAGGACTGATGATCTTGCTAAAATCTGTTGGAGGTAACATCAATCACTCTTGTTAAATGCGTCATTTTTGTAATGTAAAGTCATAAAAAGGAATAAAAATTTAGAAAATGAAAAACAAAGGAAACTGAGACGAAAAGGAAGTATGAAAATAGAACAGAACTTGCCGTGAGATCACGAATCTTCGCCGAGGTTTCGAGGTATCGACATTCACATTGGCTGAATCCTTTAATGGTCCATACATGACTAAAACCACACTGTAATTTAACAAATACCGTCGAAATTTCTTCACATAAACTATGAGTACCTATGAGTTACTGAACGGACTTCCGTTGTGGACCAACTATCCGCAGGTCGTAGAGGACCTGCACAATCGGCCATAAGACCTTATACTGAAATACGTATGACTCAGTTACAATAGTGTTCGGACTACAACCATGTTCAGATTCTGTTGAGCAAGCGAGCGACAACAACAGCGAAGAAAATCAATAAACGAAAGAACACATTTACGACACGGTAATTCGACAAGCATAATTTGCACAATAGCGTTGCAACGAAAAACGATGCACAAATAGAATATACAAAGAAAACCTTGAAAAATGATGTGGAAAGACCTTTCTCTTCGATAAATTGAAATTCACCGAACCAATGGCACATGAAAATCCTAGACAGTCATTTTCTCCATCCTAACTTTGCGCGACCCGCGCCCGTTTACAGTGTTCACAAATCTTTCGTAAACGTCGAAAACAATACGAGGCCACCTCACAAAAAAAAACCTTTGGTGGTCCACAATAGTTCGAAAAAGTTTGTTTACACAATGGTGCTGAGATATTTGCAAAACTCCGGAGCGCAGGTGTCCGCGGTGGGGAATGAACGCGCTATTACCTTTTCTGGGGCTCCCTTTCCGGGGCTAACACATTCACCACCACACCATGCATGTCCTACACCACTGCAAAAATCTCAGCATCAGTATAGTTATATTTCACATAATATCCTGTCACTAAAACAGAGCATGCAGAAAATAAAAATTGACAACTTTATTTTCATACTTTTCTATGTCATATCACCAGTCTCGGCAGGATTCTAGTGTTTTATTTATCCTCGTTAACAGTACATAAAATAATAGAAAAAGTACTCTAAAGTCCAAAAGTACGCATTAAAGGTAAACCTCGGAAATATTTCTAAATCCACAGAATCAAAGGACGAAAGTACCAAACAACCAAGGAAAATCTAACTTCTCTGTAGAACTGAAATACAATGGTGGGAAGCTACAGTGATATACTCAAAGCTGCATCCACTCACCCTATCCGGATAAAAGCCTCACCTGAACATGGAACCTGCAATTATGGCCATACATGTACTCACATGGAGTATACTGTTAAGTAGAAGCACGATAGAACAGAATATTAGAAAATCAACGCTTTAAACAGACACAGAAAACAAACAAACAAAATAAAAGTAGACAATAAACATTCTTCGAAACATTTCGAAAGAACAAACGAATACTTCATTGCTCAAAGACTACGATATCATTGTTAAAGCTCGGAAGTGCGCGAAGGCTCTAGCATTACTTATATGGCAGTCATCAAAGAACCTTAAAAAGAAACGTTTCAAGAGACTTTTACTTACGGTAGGAACTAAAGTAAGTCGGAAGTCGAAACATCGCTTAAGAGTGGTTCAGTTGCATTAAATGCATTAACTGAATCACTGGATACTTGAATGGTCCAACACAACTGTAATTTGACCGGCAATTTGCTGACTTGAGCAAGATCTTCCTTCTCTGAAGTCTCCAAAGTTCTGCTGATCTTTCCCAACTTGTCACTGCTTGCCAGTTCGCGAGTATTTTATTGCCACGATGGAAATGATTCCTTGCACTCGTCGCTGCCTCTCTAGATGGAGATGTCGGACGCTTTTTCAGTGCTGGAGAGGCTGCGAGGGAATGGGCTCTCCCTAATCGTTGCGGTTCAGGACCGAGGAACACAGTTCAGGGGATATAAAACAATCATGAAATGTTGTGATTAAAAGAATGGGAACAGACTTGCAAGTTCGTTCAAGAACAAATCGAAAATAAAGAAATTTGATCATACGTCATAACAATGATTGATTGACAAACTCATGCAAAACTGTAGTGGTATTAGAGATGATGATGAAAAGCCGGGGAGGGGGGAAACTTAGTAAAAAGAAGAGCCGAGAACTTTCCAGAAACCACTTAGGTCCAAGCACAACAATGGATTGAAATCCATGCGGAGTGACGGCCATGTGTGAAAACAAAGACGACACTATACACTTAATAGCATGAAAAAACTGTCGCTTTGCAAGTAGTTCCCTGTCATCTTAATTTAGTGTAGTAGCAAAATGTTAGGAGTATTGAATCCTGCGCTTTTGCACAATTCAAGTTCTCCATCTCAATTATGCCACCTCTTTATTTATCAACCTCGTGTAGGCTTATCAAAGAAAAAATACAACACCGAGGTTAAAAGAAAGTCGGTTCTGAAGTCGCCACCACGATTCGTACTGAATTTTTCATAAAGTGGTTCTCATAAAACCTACTTCCACAAGGCTAGCAATTCTTGGCTCTATTGATTTGACAAAGAAACTACCCAGTTACGAACATTTCATGACGAGTGGATAGCTAATACATAATCTTACACCAAAATAGACAGCGCCCGTAGCGCAATAGCCAGAGGCACCCTGCAATACACATGTGATCCATCTCCGCCCCTCAGGCTCACTAAGTCTCCCATCCCTCCATGGTCGGCACATTGGTACCGGACTAATCTGGGAAGATAGCAGCACTGGCTCGATACATCGGTATGCCACTGCGAGTCACTGTAAAGACCAGATGTGCATTCAATCAACTCCAACAATGCTTAATGAAATCGAATGCATGGTACATCTCTCAGGGATTGACCAACGCCAAAAGTTTTATCCTTTTATCCTTTATAGACCAAAATCATGCACTGAGAGAGTCTAGTTCTGAGAACCACAACCAATGGGATGAGTTCTGCCTCCATAGGGCGAACAAATTCGCACCCATAGGCACTAGTCAGTCTACTACAGACCTCGCAAAAATATATTAACCTTTTCAATTGGACGAATATTTAATTGGTCAATGCCAGTTCGATGATCATAAAGCTACACAAAATTCTTATCGATTTTTCGTTTGATCAATTCTGGAAAAAGATCCGCTATGGTCGATACCTATTGAAATGTAGACTCCGCAGGAAAACATAAAAATTGGACCGTTCAATCATGAATGTTAGACTACCATAGGCTGACTAGACGACACCTGTTAATGATAATTTCTATACCTTTTTGGATTGTTAAGCTTACACAAGTTCTTATATAAGTCTTATTCGTCTAACGTCTCGACGTCTTCGTCTTCATCAGAGCCGATATGACTTGCGTCGATGGTCCATAGTTCCTCGTCATCAATCGTCCTTCAATTTATCTTCAATCGTGATAATCCAAGAGGGTATTCATCCAAGTACTACCGATGTTAAATGACAGTCGGCTTGAAAACTACTGCTCTACTAGCATCTATATTCTTATTTTTCTAAAACAAGGGGCTAAACTACAAAAAACTATCAGCGGTTGATTACGTACAATGATGACTTCTTGAGCTAAGGCATATGCCTGTTCTAATCTGAGGAAAATTAAACGAATACTAAGTAGACTGAGAGAAGGGTGGAACGAAGGACTCACATGGTGTGGTGATGAACCCGTTATTCCCCGAAATGGGTAATAGCGCGTTCGGTCCTCACCGTAGATACCAGCGGTCAGAAGTTTTTCAAATATCTCAGCATCATCATGACTATATTTCACACAATACACTGCTATTAAAAAAAAGAGTAGGCAGTAAATAAAAAAGTAACGACTAAGAACACTTACGTATAAAAGTCGTTTCTGGATCAAGATAAACATCAAACAATAAAATACTCTAGATAACTCGAAAGACTGATTTTCTATAAACCTCGGTATAAATAATCGATGTCTATATATATATATACATATATATACACATATATATATACATATATGTACATATACATACATACATTACATATATATGCCCTTACGAACCGCCCTTGTTGAACTGATGCGAGGTTGGTGCGAGTTGTCGCCGTCGTCGATGTTGTTGTTGTTGTTGCTCTTGTTGTAGATGCTGCCATACCTTCGATAATTTGCAGAGATTACGGATAGAAATAGAGTTCAATAGCGAATATCGACAATCACAGCGATCACTAAAATCGGACACAACCGAAATGTGTGGCCCGCTTCACTCTGTACGCGGTTTGTAGCCGAGCGCTAAAACAGACTTTGGAGCGTGACATTTGTCGTTCGGCCTGCAAAACGGCTGCGACGAAACACCAAACCAAGTAGTTTTTCTTCTAATAGGGATTTGAGTTGAATCGTTCGTTACGCTAAAGCGTTTAACCACTTGTACAATCAACTATTGGTGAGCGTTTATCGTCACACTTACTGCTTAGATAGCTCTGAACGAAACGAAATTACTACGAAGCTAAAACGACGACCTCAACCAATGAACATGGACGTTCATCACTCCAATTCCTATAGAGTTCTCGTCATCGACACCTGTGAAGACGACATGTTCGGATCGAGACAGTTAAAAAAAGGATGAAGCTCTCAGCGATGATTAATCCCTGAGGGATGTGCAGTGGATGCGACTTCACTAAGCACTTTTGGATGTAACTGATTGCATATCTGGCCTTTTACAATGACTAGCGGTGGCCTACCGATGTGTCGAATCAGTGCTGCTATCCTCCCAGGCAACTCTGATACTAATTTTCCCAAGCCAAGAGATGGTAGGCTTGGTGCGCTGGTAACGACCCCATGTGTATTGCAGCGCGCCTCCTACCATTGTGCTACACACGCCCTCCTTTCTAAACCTTAGTTGGCAAATGAATGAACAAATCATGCACAGAATTCTCTTCTTAGGTACAGATTTCCATGAGATCCTTTTGAGGATAATGTACCAGTAAACAAAACACAAATAAGCAAAGAAATAAAATGTGGTCCGGGCATTAAATAGCCCTGCAAATCACTATCTTTCGTGATCCGTTTAAGTACCACATCCAATCAATCAAGCGATCAACAGTCGCACGGAAATGCACTGATTCGTCCCTGTGCTGACGCATAGCTCCGGTTAGCGATCGATAACGCTTTAACGTAGCTGGGCGGATTGAGGAGCTACGAGGCGTGAGGAGCGCACGTGAACGAGTTCAGTCCGATGTGCGGTGTCCATCCACACTAGGGCTAAGTCGTCGTCAGATGTCGTCTCAAAGGCGTCGTCATCAGATGTCGTCGCAAAGGCGACGTTGATCAGACTTCGTCTAGTAGTCCCATAGTGGTTACCCTTATACAGAATAACCAGTGCAACTAGAAGCGCGACCATCCACCTGAACACACACAGATAGTCACACATTTCGTGCAACTTGATGTTCTCGGTGGTATGATTTTCAATGGTCACAACATTTTTAATCGATGGCGTTAATTAAATGCTCGGCATAGCCGTTCATCGTTCCTAAAATAAAAAAGATGTAGCTCTCGGCATCGATCAATTCCTGAGGGATGCGCCATGCATTCCACTCCATCAAGCATCGTTTAAGGTGACTGCATGGATATCTTGTCTCTACAATCACCTGCGGTGGCCTATCGATGCATCGAGTCAGCGTTGCTGTCCTCCCAGACAGGTCTGGTACCAATTTGCCGATCCCGGCTAGATTAAGGGTTTGGTGAGCCTAGGGCGTCGAACCCATCTCTATTGCAGGCGCTTCTAACCACTGCGCTACACGTGTCACTCGTAAAAGGATAGAACAGGTTATACTTGTACGTATGCAACTACTCCTTTCAATAAATAGTTTCGACATATAGATGGAAATATGTATTATATAGTCAAACGTCCCTAGAGTCGCTAGAGCGAGCAGAACCCACTGAGCTACTCTTGCACGCGACAGGGAAAAATGGAAGATTCACTGGCGCCCGCTCGAGTCAATGGACGATAAACGGGACCACAGGTGATACAGGTGATAGTCATACGAAACCGAAACTTATTGCGCCGTTCAACTTTAAACAAACTTTAAATATTTCAGCTTATAACGAACTTTTTAACCAAAACAAAGGCAGTTCTATAAGATGATCAGTTTTCCAACTTCCTGACTAATCTAGTTACTGAAGAGTTAACGAAAGTTACCAAAGAAAAAAAACCAATCACCGTCTGCTGTGTGCTGTTAGAAGGCAAGTTTTCTATGTTTTTCATATATGTTAGAGAGAGTAGAGGAAATCTGTCAGGTGTCTAGGTCCGAGGAATTTACGAAGGATAAATATGTAATGAAAGCCGCTTTAAAAACAGAAGTGTCATTGCTATTTGTTATTGAGTTGCGAAATCAATGACAACAATATTATTCGTATATAAAACGCATTTAAGAAACTTCTTTTTCCAATCTTAGTAGGTAAACAAAAAGCATAAAGAAGTGTAGGATGACTTCTGAACGCTAGACGAAAAGCATAAAACCAGTAGAAGCAGACACTCGTTGATTTGGTTCGTTCTGCTGAAGTCTCAAGCTTTTGGTGCTGTTTAATCAAATGTGTGTAACTTGTTAGTTATTAAACACTAAGCGCCCTACTTATTCTTTTCTATTTCAAGCCAACGATACACTGGGGCAAAAGCCAAAATCATTCCTCATCATCAAAAAATCAATGTCATCACTAAATCAAAAATCGAAGTCATCGTTTACGAGATTAGTTAAGTATAGAACTGACAATATACTCGTATACTGAATAGGAATGTAAAGTGTTTCAACTACTTGAGTAACTTAACTGGAACCATGTGAGAAGTTACGGATGAGGAAACGCGACTGGACGTTTGTGGTTGGGAGCTACAAACACAGAAATAACGAGAGCAGAGCAACGCTGAGGGTGTTGAAATTGTGTCTTTTCCTCTATCGATGAACAAGGGTAGACTTTTCGAGGCACAACAACAGGTGTTTTCTTTATGAATACGGTCATGACTCATGCGAGAGTTAACTATAGGACGACCAGTCAGCGTTTTGCACTTTTGCAAACGTTCTTGCTGCAGATTTGCATATTCCGGATGGTTAAAGGGTTCAATGAGGTGTATGATGACAGCTAGGGTGGGGTAAGGTGTGGTGGATGGATCATGCGACTGAAAGCATGATAGAGAATTACAAATAAATCTACAGCTACTGTAATGCCTTCAAATGCGTGTGATGAGAAAAATGAAGAGACTGTAAGCGGAACCTCACTTGTGGTTGCCATAATCAATGAAGAGGAAATGAGACAGTTCTATGACGTCTTTCTAAGTGTGTGCACGTTGTCCGGCGGCAACTTTCCAACGTCAGCAAACAAGTGATTGATCCATCTCGACAAGCTATTCCTTAGACGTATCCAATTGAAATAAGTCACTTCGCACAACACTGTTATAACATTACTCCATAGAAAGCTTAATATCACAGCTATCAATACTGTTGTTGCACACAGGGACTTGGACTTTGTTGTCCGAATAACGACGAGAGTGATACACGATTTCAGAACTGAATAAGACGAAAAAGTAAATATCATCTACTACATAATTTTATACAAGCTCTGACACTAAGGTACGTTTTGGCGGCTTTTTCGCTGTTTGTAGGATCTGGATAAAGAAAATTATGGCTTAACCTTATTTGTTAAATATAACTTTGATGCTGAGAAATTGGCAAAACTCCGGACCGCAGGTGTTTGAAGTGGGGAACAAACGCGCTACGGTTCTTTCCAGAGAACAACGCGTTCACCACCACACTATCCGAGTACTTCGTTTCGCCTCTCTCTCAGCTATCTGTGTCTAGCAAGTGATCGATAGAGCCAGCTGAGAGACAGGCGAAACGAAGGACCCGCATGGTGTGGTGGTGAACGCGTTACTCCCCGGAAAGGACAATAGCGCGTTCGTTCCCGACCGCAGACACCTGCGGTCCGGAGTTTCGCCAATATCTCAGCATCATTGAAGTTATATTTCGCAAAATACCCTGCCATCAAAAAGAGTAGGCAGTAAATAAAACGGTTAAGATTGTGCTTATTTGTTAAGTGTAACAACTAACGCCTAGAGAACTGTTTTCATATGAGAAGAAAAAACCTGGGTAATGCCGAATGTTGCACTTTGAATAATAGCAGCTGAGGCCTAACAAGTCAACTTCTGGTTTTCAGTTTGAATGAACTGCTAGCCATTTAGAAACAGGAATCGGCTTTTTCTTTCCTAGAATGTGATGTAGCATCGTGAATAGAACTCATTTTCTTATGCATGAACAATTTCATGTCACACATACGTCTAACCTGGTGATTCCTTAACTGGAACACATGGATAACTAATACAACATACGTGTGCAGAGGGAAGTTTGCTGGACCCTCCCAAACCCAATGTTCGTGGTCTACCAACAACTATATTGCCGCTGTTTATAACAGCTTTTTCTATTGGGATGACGTTACATGAGAATCTCTTTGGAATTTCATTAAAGTCAACATGTAACCGTCCAATTCAGTGATATCTGAATGAAAGCAGTGAAATCCCATATGTTACTGATCATTTTGAAATTAAAAGGATAAAGGATGAAGCTCTCCGCATTGGTCAATCCCTGAGGGATGTGTCATGCATTCGATTTCATTAAGCATCGTTTGGAGGTGATTGAATGCATATCTGGCCCTTACAATGACTCGTGGTAACCTACCGATGTATCGAGCCAGTGCTGCTATCCTCTCAGACAAGTTTTTTATCAATCTGCCGACGCCAGATGGATGGAAGTCTTGGTGGGACAGCGGCACGAGAATCGATCCCATGTGTAATGCAGGGCGCCTCCGACCACTGCGCTACACGCGCCCCTAATTAGATTCTGACATAAATTGCAAAACGAATGATGAGGAACGTATAAACTTTTGTCAGAAAATGAAAATAATGTTGTTGGTTATGCTCTCAGATCATTGACTAAATACCTGCAATCAGAACAGTTTCATTGCGTTAATCGAATGCATCGCACCGTTTCACTTACCATCACTACTTCTTATCTTAATATGATAGATAAGGACAATCAAAGAAACCACGACTTCAGAGTCACAGTCAAGTGTTTCTGGAAAAGAATGGAATAGTTGCTTATTTATGAAATAGTGTAAAGCCTTAGAAATAATTCAATTATTCGATTTCACTTAAAAGCCGTGAAAGGTTTTCTTTTTCTGGGACTCTCTATGCAAAATTATAGGTTCGTGTTGTTTAATTTTCAATGAAACAATGAATAACTTAAATGATCAACTTCCCATAAACCTCGACGTAAATAATCGAAATGTTTATTTATATGTTCTTACGAACTGCTTTGTTGCGCTGATGCGCGGTCGGTATAAGTTGTCGTTGTTGTTGTTGCTGTTGTTGTTGTTGCTGTTGTTGTTCCTGCTGCTGTTGTTGGTCGACTGGGGCTACTGTTTCGGCGATTTCGCCTTCCTCACGGAACAACAGCAGCAACAATACCGATATCGCATCAGCTCAACAAGGGCAGTTCATAAGAAACAGTGAATAATTTGGCCACATTCTGTATGTCTAAAGTACCACGGTGTTCCCATTTCTAATCAAATCAATTGAATGAAATGCATTGAGTTCAAGCAGAAACATTCCTTATCAGTCTTCTTGCACTTAAAAGCAATTAATAGAGGTCATGGTCAAGATAAAGGACAAGTTTCTTCTTTCGTTTCTCAGATTTAATGGCTTCGCAATTATGAGTTAGTCCATAAACAAAGAGAAAGGTCAAAGGTCTGCCCATAATGTGGCATAACGTTTTCTCAATTGGCTCTTTTGTCAAAAAGGTAAAGCTCATAGGAAATAGAACTAGCTGGGAGACAGGCGAAACGAAGGACCCGCATGGTGTGGTGGTGAACGCGTTACTCCCCGGAAAGGACAATAGCGCGTTCGTTCCTCACAGCAGACACCTGAGGTCCAGAGCTTTGCAAATATCTCAGCAACACTGTGCTCATAGGGGAATTTATTTTCAAAAATGACCTTAACCGATGAATAAACTTTGAATAACAGTGCAGCACAGCAATAGACTTACAACGGTTAACTGCTACGATCGACGAAAACTCATTCGTGCGCGACGGAAAAAGCGATTTTTCACTGACTCGGTTTTTTTCTTCTAGATAGTGATATCTTATCGATGTCATTTGTGCGAATCGAATCGCTAAGTGTAGATCGGTTAAGAACAGAAGTCGTCAAGCTTATCTGCTCTGAATGGTCATGGTACATACGAAATCGAAGATTAGCTGTAATCTCGTCCGCTCGTCACCAGTTAACGTGGCCTGGCCTTCATTTCGCTACGTGGTCGGCCAAAGGTTCATGGACTACACTGGAGAGTTGTTGAGGCAGCAGTGAGTAATGAAGCCCACGACTATTGTGATTATCGGAAGTGCTTCGGGCAATTTGGATGGACCTGGTTTCTTGAGGTAAATCCGTTCTTACGTCATTTAATATGTTATATTATAGCAACAAGATAAAAAATGGTGGAATAAAATTTGAAATCATCAGTAATTTCCGCATTTTCTGGGACATACACAACCATTATGGCTGCACAACGAAATCCTGTACGAAACGAACAGATGAACACTCGATTTCTTCTCATACAAAGGAATATACGGTTTGGTTGAACAAAGAGAAAGGTCAAAGGTCTGACCACTTTTGGTAATGGACGACACCTTACATTGTCTCATTACTAGCCTTACACTTTGTCTCATGACTATCTCAGACGTCAAGGAAGAAATACACTGTTTTAATACCTCAACGACCTCCAATTGTTATGTATCGGCTATAAAGAAATTTAAAGCACAGTCGTAGAAATAGATGTTTTCATCTCATAATAAAAGAATATGAGAAAAAATTTTGAAAATGTGAGTGGTAATATAAACAAGAGAGGGTAACGTACACAGTGCATTAGCATTGATTGCTGCTGACGCATAGCGAAGAAGCCTAGGAAACTAATGACAGCGGTTATGAGCAGCTTAAGCAGAAAAGCAGATCAGCTGGTAAACAAGACGAATCGTAGAAGCGGAGTAGGAGGTTCTTAAGACGAATCGCTAGATGAGTTTACATCTTGGAATAGACTTGTTCTCTATTAAACAAAATTGTTTACACTCTTCTTCTAGCTTTATCTATTCTGATACCGAGCTTTTATGCTATGACTCGCTTGCCTGCTCTGAACAAATCCTTACAGCTATTTTTATCTATTAAGTCATCTAAATCAGATTCATGTTGGTCAAAGAAAGTGGTGTTATTTGCTTAGTCAATAACTTCCTTTGTGAAGAAATAGTATGAGACAATGATTGGGCTCAATGGAATCCTTCCTCCACTAATTCTTTCCACCCAGCCAGGTTCATCACTGCATGATTATGTGCTAATACTCGGAAGGGAATTGGAAAGTCCAAAACACTTAAAATCAATGTGAAATGAATCGAAGGCGTTTTTTCAAAGAAAACTGAAGAGTTCGAGCGAAATTTATTACAACCAGGCAATAATTAAGGGTTACACAGCAAAGCCAGAAAAATATTTTGAGTTCTTTGCGTATTTACGCTAGTTTTGCCTCGACGGTGGGTGTAAAGAAAACGAACGGAGGGGAAATGCACCCAGAAATAAAAGATCAACAATGCTTACGGCAACGAAAACGAAAGAATTTGGACAAACAAAATAGCTGTCTACTTTGGAAAATCGATATCCTGGACGATATTCCCAAGACCTCCCAGATGAGTGAAGAAACGAGAATTATTAGACACCGCAGAAATGCATTAACCACTCGCAGTTTTCCTGATAAGCACACATGAGGTTGTTGTCATCACCTATATCACCTGTAGTCCTGTTGATCATCGAGTGGTTCGAGCGGGCGCCAGTAAATCTTCCAATTTTCCCTGTCGCGTGCAAGACTAGCACAATGGGTTCTGCTCTCTCTAGAGATTCGTCGAGCATAATATCTTTCTTCTAGGCTTTTTGTGAAAAACTCTGACCATCGGATCGGTGATCTTCCTGCAGTGCGTTTAACATCCCCCGAGGAATCCAGTCACTAATGGCTCTTGTCCATCGGTTGTCAGTCATGCTCATTACGTGTCCGGCCCATCTTATCTTCGACTATTTGGCGTACAGAGCGGCATCTCTGATTTTTGTTCGTTGACGCAGATCGGAGCTTCGGATCCCATCCCTTATTTGTGTGGAACGGAATACTCCTAACATCGTATTTTCGACTGTGCGTTCGATAATACTGAGTGATCCTCCATCCTGCTTACGCAGCGACCAAGTTCCTGACGCATACGTTAGGGCAGGAAGTTCCGTTGAGTCGAAAAGGTGGGCACGGAGTCGGGTGTTCTTTGTTCTCTTCGCTACATCCTCGGTGCTCTTGAAAGCTCCTCAAGTCGCTCGTTTCCTTCTGCTTAACGCTAGAGCTAAGTCGTTCATCATGTTGATTTCCAGAAGTAGATAGACACAACTGGAGCATTCAGAGATATTCGTTCCATTGAGCGTGAATGGGGCATACGAAACCAATCCGTTCCTTATGAACATCGTTTTTGTGAGATTCACTCCAAGACCAATCTTTCCACAGGCCCTATCAAAGTTGGTAAGCATACGTTCCGCTTGGCTAATGCTTGGTGTTATAAGGACGATGTCATCAGCAAAACGAAGATGGTGTAATTGCCAACCATCGATTTTCACTCCCATATTATCCCATTCCAATGTTCGCATGACGTTCTGGAGGGTGGCGGTAAACAATTTTGGTGAGATGGTATCGCCTTGCCTAACTCCTCTTTTGACGTCAAAGTTAATATCGTTGTAGAATGGTGATATCTTGGTTGCGAAATTTTTGTACAGCTCACGAAGAATCTTTATGTACTAAGTACGGACTCCTTGACTATCAAGGGCTTCCATGACCGCTTCTATCTCAATTGAGTCAAAGGCCTTCTTTGAATGGATTAAAGTGAGACAGAGCGGTCTTTTGTACACTCGCGATACTTCAATGAGCTTTGTTATCGTATGGATGTGGTCCATCGTACTAAATCGTTTTCGAAACCCTGCTTGCTCTCATGACTGCCCTTCGTCTAGTGTTCTATCAATCCTGTTTAGGATGACTCGAGTGAAAAGTTTGCAGACGACAGACAGCAAACAGATTGTGCGATAGTTGCCGATATCGCGTAGGTCACCCTTTGTTATAGGATATATTAATAGTAGCTAACGCTTCCACAAATCCGGGGTGCGAATAGCACAGTGGTAGTGATGCCGTTGATCACGAGCACGGTGCTGGTCCGACCCCGCTCCAGGATTACCAAGCCTCTTATCCTCTCTGGGGTCGGGAAATTGGAAGACGTTAGTGAATGATGGATGCGAGAAAACGAGTTAATGACTTTTCCACGCACACATGCACAGAGTCCATACGAATTGATAAAGTTGCGCCTCTCTCAATTTAAAATATCAGTCTTAAACACTTTGTGAGAACAAGAGTGATTAATGAGACCTCCTCGTTTGGGTACCCGGAATACATTGACAATGTCTCAAAGGTTCTACACAGCGAAGTTGTAGGTTCCTGTGCGAGGATGGTGACTTCTACTTCAAAATCTGTTTCGTCCGTGTGTCTTATGTGCGCTTAGGGGAGCATTTCGTCTAACTTTAAGCTTACCACAACGTTTGCTGAGATATTTGCAAAACTCTGGACCGCAGGTGTCTATGGTGGTGAACGAACGCACTATTATCCTTTCCGGGGAGTAACGCGTTCACCACCACACCATGCGGGTCCTTCGTTTCGCCTGTCTCTCAGCTATTTCTATCGATCTTTTTGCCACAGCAATCACCCGTCAGCGGGGTTGATCTGGGGAGCGCAAATCGGCATAGAACCCAGTTAAGCTATGGCTGTAGTTGAAATCACAATGTTTAACGTTTTGTTTTCTGCCTTCTATAATTTTCATGGCAGGTTACTAAGCGAAATACAACCACAACGTTTGCTGAGATATTTGCAAAACTCTGGACCGCAGGTGTCTATAGTGGGGAACGAACGCGCTATTATCCTTTCCGGGGTGTAACGCGTTCACCACCACACCATGCGGGTCCTTTGTTTCGCACGTCTCTCAGCTATTTCTATCGATCTTTTAAGCTTACCGTCCACCGTATTAGATGTTCTTTTACATGAACACGTAGCGGTCCACCAGTTTTGCCAATATATTCGTCCCATGGGATTTACAAGAGATTACTAACATGGTGACTACTTGAGTTCGGCCACGATGTACCTAATACTGCATTAGGCAAGCGTAGGACAGAGAAATATAACGGAAAAGATTTTGAAGTAGAAGTCACCATTCTCGCACAGGAATCTAAACCTTCAACTCGTAAAACCGTCGAAGCTTTCGGGATAAATTCCGAGAATATAAAAATGAACCGCAGGGAGGAATATTTCGTCACCATGCATGATCTTACACAATGTCTCAGACTGATATTTAAGGCGAAAGATGCACATTAATTATCCATGTGAACTCTATGCAGTTATCTCTACGTGGTAGGCTCACTGGAAGGCTCGTGGAGGTACTTGGCTATGGACGTATCCTGCAGTTAACATAACCTTTCCAGACTGAAGTAGGCGAAATCCGCCGAAACGTCGACCACTATATAGCATAATAACAACCTCGTGTGTTCTTACCGGGACAACAACGACTTATTGATAAATCCCTAAGGATTCTGTTATGACGAAAGGATTCGTTGTTCTTCACAATGGTTAAAAAGTGTGATTGAATTATCGTGGTAGTAAATTGATGTTATGAGTACTCTGCAATGAGGTTTGCAAAATTAATGTATTTTATTGAAATAAATTCTTATTTACTGCCTATGATTTCTTTCATGGTAGAATATTATGTGAAATATAACCACAATGATGCTGAAATAGTTGAAAAACTCGGACCGCAAACCAGATTCGAACTCGTGAATATCCTTTCCGGGAGCTTACGTGTTACCCACTCTACAACTGCCTTTCTTTACTTTATCTTTCTCTTAGGCAGTGTTTTTTTTACCCTGACGATGCCATCAACAATCATCTGGGAAGCATAAATCGGCATTGAACCCAGTTAAGTTGAGGCTCGTATCTAGCCTGGGTTCTAATTTCTGCAAACGTCTCGGCATCATTGTAGTATATTTTGATTCTTTTATTAAGCTTTAAACCAAGCTTACGTTTGTTTTATTACCATATTAGAACTGGGACGGATTTTTTTTAGTAAAATAGTGTTTAGATGTTCAAGAGAAAATAATAAAGACTTAAAAATAAGGGTGAAGAAAGATGACAGATAGGAATCAAAATCTAGCCCATGGCCAATCGTCGTGAAATTTCAGAAGTTAGCGTTTCAAGGAAAAAAGAAGAAGCTCGAGAGGGCAGCAAAAGAGCTTGGTGTGCCATTAGAGCGGAATCTTGTTATTCGTTGTTCAACCTAGTTACTTGACATATCAAGACTATGAAGAGACATAAGCCCAGAAGTTTCGGATTTTACGAGGAATTAAACAATATGAACGACATAGTTGTTGAGCATTTGAGGGAAAGTGATGTGGCCTTAAGCGTAAACGATATTTTACTCATGATGCTCACTAAAACAAACACCATTTTCAAGATGGAATTTTACTTCAATAAGAAATAATAAATTGTGATAAAAGTAAATTTGTCCTGAAAAGCTTAAGTATGAAGACAACTTTAAAACATAGTAAAATTATCTAGTAATAAGTAAGAAAAGTGAACTATTACATCACTTGTCGTGTGGGAAATGGTGAAGACAAATCAGGACTAGTAGTGAAATGGCGCCACGTGTCAAGGTGGTGACGCTTGATGGCACTTATCATGGTCAAAGATGGCCTTCAAGGAACGGATTCGAATAGGTTAAGAGGGACATTTATCCAACCGATCTGCGGTAGAATCCATACAGCTAAACGACGATGAGTTTGAATATGCTGAGAAATCTGACAAGGTGACTCGTATGAGGAGTGAAATGAATGGAATAGAGTCGAAACGTCCGCACTGTGAACACATCATAAACTGACACATTCAGCAAGAAGATTAAATTCATATGATAAGGAAATAATGGCAGTGTTATAACTATAACTGCATGTTATAAAGATTACAGTAGACACAAATAGACCATATGATATCTGTATCAATGATAACTACGGTAGGGAAAAGATAGAAAGGATGAGTGTATAATAGGAAATGGCGTCAACACAAGCGAATAAGTCCGGCAGATCTCTCGGCATGATTGTTATGAATACTAGTATATCCATAACTAGTCATTAAAATGATGAGAAGACTAATAAGAAGTACTGAGTGCTGTGATAAGAGATTCAGTGATGTGAAAAATAGTGCCGGAAATAGAAATAAATACAGAAACAATGAAAAATAGGGACAAAGATAGCGTTTTATTTACATACTGTATATATATGTATATACATATATATAAGTATATATTATATATATATATATATATATATATATATGTACTACACCAGAGTACTTATTTACATGAGAAATTGTTAACATAAGAAATCGCAGAGCGTTTTACGAGCTCTCTTTTCCTTATAACTTAGAATACTGCTTGAGAGTAAATAAGCTACAAAAGAAATAAAGGAAGAAAACGAGGATAACTTATGAGATGATCATACACGACACTAAATAGCTAATTATTCAAAGGAATAGATGAGTGAGTACATGCATTATAAACAAATTGAATAATATTCTAAAGTTTAAAACCTATACGGAATGGTATTATTTTAAAAAGGCATACTGTATCCTGGTATTTAGCGCTTGAAGGAAAATGATGTCGAATGAAATTTATGATCGGCCGATCCTGTAATGTACTTAGGGACGAACGCAAATACTAGAGCCCTGTTGTTCATCACGATTGTTAGCTGTTTACATGCTATGCTATTCATTGCATGACGTCATTCTTGATTTTTCATGACGTTCAGATTTCATCACCATGTAGATCAAAGAATGTGCAATCATAATAGTAATAACAAAAACTCCAATCTTTTGAGCACTGAGTTCTCATAGCACATGAGATCCTAGAATGAATACTAGCTGTGAAACATTTCTATCACTCAATTGAAGTATTGAAGCGTGAAGCATGTCATGATTAACTTTTGTGATCAATGCATATGAAAAAACACGGCTCTGTCCTAGAAAGTCGCACAATGGTAACAAAAAACTCTAAAAACTCTTGGCGTTGGCCCATCTCTAAGGTATCACCTTTCGGCATCGCTTTAGGGACTCGCTGGCCATCATACCTTTCTTATAGGCTTTTCGTGAAGAACTCCGGCCACTGCGTCGGTGGTTTTCCTGCTGTCCGTTTGACATCTCGAGTAATCCAGTCACAAACGAGTCCTGTCCATTGCTTATCGTTCATACGCATTACGTTTTCCGTCCACCTTATTTTCGATTGCTTGGCTTAGAGAACGGCACCTTTGATTTTTGATCGTTGACGCAGGTCGGAGCTTCGGATCCCTTCCCATCCTTGTTTGAAACGGAATACTTTGTAGCGTCGTCCTTTCGACTGCGCGTTCGATAACGCTGAGTGACCTTTCATCCTGCTTACGCAGCGACCAAGTTTCTGACGCATGCGTTAGGGCAAGGAGTACCGTTCAGTCGAAAAACTGGGCACGGAGTCGGGTGTTCTTCGTTCTCTTCGCTACATCCTCGGTGCTCTTGAAAGCTCCTCGAGTCGCTCGTTTCCTTCTGCTTAACGCTAGAGCTAAGTCGTTCATCATGTTGATTTCCAGAAGTAGATAGACACAACTGGAGTATTCAGAGATATTTGTTCCATTGAGCGTGAATGGGGCATACAAAATCAATCCGTTCCTTATGAACATCGTTTTTGTGAGATTCACTCCAAGAGCAATCTTTCCACAGGCCCTATCAAAGTTGGTAAGCATACGTTCCGCTTGGCTAATGCTTGGTGTTATAAGGACGATGTCATCAGCAAAGCGAAGATGGTGTAATTGCCGACCATCGATTTTCACCCCATGTTGTCCCACTAAAATGATCGCATGACGTTCTTGACGGTGATGGTGAATAATTTTGGCGGGATGGCATTGCCTTGCCTAACACCTCTTCTGACGTCGATGTAAATATCATTGTTCAGTGATGATACCTTGGTTGTAAAATTTTTATATAGTTCATGAAGAATCTCTAGGTCCTGAACAAGGACTCCCTGGATGTCCAGGGCTTTCATGACTGCTTCCATCTCAACTGAGTCAAAAGCCTACCTTAAATCGATGAAAGTGAGATAGAGCGCTCTTTCGTACTCTCGCGATACTCCATGAGGTGCTCACCATGTATTCGACTTCATTAAGCAACGTTAGAGGTGAATGAATAATGCATATCTGGTCGATGTAATGACTTGTGGTGCCATATCTATGTGTCAAATCAGTGCATAGATTTTCCCCGAAAAATCTCGTACTAATTTGCCCACGCCGAAAGGATAGAAGGTTGGTGAGCTCAACTCGAGTGATCGAACGAATGTCCACGTGGGCATTTTAGAAGCACATCTAACCAGCCACTGCGCTTCAAGCTACCAACGGAAACAACATTGTTATAGAGGCTTCTTAGATACCGAATAGATTTAAGAATTGATATAACGTCAAATACAAATTCTCGTAAAACCATCAACGACAAACAACTATCGGATTACTACGTTGTCTTTGCGTTGTTGCTATTCTTGAATTCACTAAACCTTCCCTATTGATTGGTAATAGACGTCATATTTATTTATGAAGTTACTGCGACGGTAGAAATATTCAGGTGAAATTTTTCATGTGTTAGGTGAACGAAGGACAGTGGTTAGAGGTGTTCTGCTAGGGGCCTCTTGTCGTAAGTTTCATCCTACGATCCAGTCTAGCCAATCCGCTGTCTTTTCCGAAAAGTCAAATTGGTATCAAGGTTATCTGGGAGAACAGAAACACGTACTCGACACATCAGTGAACTCCCAGAGGTTATCATATAGAGAAATTGTATTAAATAACCGTTATATGCTACGAACAAAGTGAAATGCATGGCGCTTTCCTAGGAGATTGATTAACATCGAACGCTTTAACCTTTATCGCTGATCCATCCAGTCAGCACAAATGGAATAAAAACAACAACATTTAGATGATGGATGATGACGACTGTATGATGCAAGATGATTGGGAAAAAGTGGGAAATTTGAGTTGTGGATGGTGTTTCCAACGTTGGGAGATGATGCGATTACCGTAACCTTAATTTAAAGGTCAATATCGAACTAGGAACCAATTAAGCCAACGAGGTCACCAAATTCTTGGCATGTGCGTTGGATGACCTCGAATCATTTCATTTTCGTGAACTCCTTTATGGTTATTTACCAACATTTTCACGCCTGACGGTTGTAGTTTGCACTCAAAGTCGAACGAATTGCACCTGTTTAAACTAAATAAATTTTTTTACTCCACAGTATGCATTAGAGTAGCATGCTTCCCACCATGAACAATTTAAAAGCCGTATTTCTGGTGCATTACTAAGCTGTACCCGGGGCAGACATTGGGCAGGCTGACCTCGGGATTCCAGGGAACCACGATGGCTCAACCGGCAAGCCACCAAAAAGAAAAAAAAAGGAGATTGTGCTGAAGCCCGCACAACCTAATGAAGACAAGACGCCAAAGTATCCAAGTAAGTAAGTATTAAGCCATAACAACCAATGGGAGGTATAACGAGATGTCCAGCATACCAACATTTCAATCCATTTTATTCTCAAGGTTCGGAACAACAAAAACGTCTTTTGTTGGTGTTTAGTGCGAAATGTTAGGAAGATTCATTCCATTATGACAGCCTGAATAGTAAGCCGAATTATAGTGAGAACACACTGTATCTGAACTGATCAATCAAATACTTCTTTCAAGTCGGCAATCTAAAGCTGTTTAATAAACTAGGTCATCGTACGACTACGACTCATCACTAGGAGGGACTGAAAATAACTTTATGATTGAAGATCATCTACAAGATATGCTACAAAATCTGTTCACTTCCCAACACAACTACACAAGAACACAGCCAACAAGTTTATTTCTTATCGGCAAAGGGTCTTAATTTCTTAAAGGCTTCTTCCAGTGATCATTCAAGGTTTAATCGTTATTCAAACGGCTAATGAATTGATGAACGGAAACGAGACTTTCGAAGTAAGAAGAATAGCACCGTAAATCATTAAATGAATTGGCCATTACTTCTTTGTGAGGAAACAGTAAGAAAATTAGCTCTTTAACTAATTGGAATGAGATCAATTGAAAAATAAGTTATAGATGTTAGAGAAAAAAATGCGTGAATTGTCGCAACAACACAGACACAGACGCACACACAGACGCCTACAGAGAGACAGACAGACGAACAAACAGACAGACACACATATACAGACACAGAGAAAACACACACACACACACAACAAACACACACAAACAAACATACACACATACACACATACACACATACACACATATACACATACACACATACACACATGCACACACACAAACACAAACACACACAAACACACACACACACACAGACAAGCTGTTAGTGGGTAATGCCGAAGATCGCGTCGCCGAAGTGTGAATACGAAAAACAAGCTGATGGACGAACGCAAAGGTAGAATGAGAGAAAGAGAGAGAGAGAGACAGAGGGAGAGAGAGAGTGAAAGTCCAGCGACGACTGTTAAAAACAGAGTCTGCTTTTTTCAATATCTAAGCTGATCGAAGTGAATATGGTACGACAGGGTAGTAGCAACTAAAACAACAAGTATATCAGCTGTTAAGGTACTGCTTAATATCGGTCAAATTCTTTTGAAAAAGGGTTTTAGATGAGCTTTGTGACAAGGTACTACGAAGAAAATAGAATTAGTTCTTGAGCAGAGAAGATCATTTCTTAGAACAATTCCACCATCTGGACACCACCATGCATCAAATTACCTGCAGTAAATATCATCCAGGAAAGATTAAAAGAGCAGAGATCAGTCCGCTCAAACAACATTCATTAGGACTTATTTCAAAAGTAGTCCTTCTCTGCGTATTAATTCAACGCTGAAAAAGCTCACGAAAGGTAAGAGACGACTTTCCTTGCGTACGATTTTGGACAGTCTGGATTAAATACAACAAGAAGTTAGTAAAATACAGGATAACTGGAAAATAACTACACATTTTAAAATTCCAACTTCCCATGAGGCATTTAAACTACTTCTTAAGCACAGCTTGTATAGAGTGAAAAAGGAGCCCACTTTCCTTTGTTTCTTGCCGAATCACTTTTGGGCTGTGAGTAAACATTTCTAGAACAACTTAAACAACCTCCGCTTCAGAGTAATTGGAAAGGAGACCGCATCTGCGAGTATCAGTTACAAATCCTGTAGCCACCAGCTCTGCATGATAATTCTTAGTTGTCTTTGCGTCATTTTAGGCATGTTTTTCTCTACCAATCCCTTACCATCTTTGCACTTAAACAACAGGATCTCTAAAGTTCGTAACGTGCAGCTAGCTGGGCACTTCGCAGGCAAAGACGTTCAAAAGTTTCTAGGGTTTCCAGATTTCAAACTCTGCCCTATTACCGATTATCCCGCTGTCCCCTATCTCCACAGTATTCTCGTTAAACAGAATGAAATGAAGATCTATCGTTGATTGATCCCGTGCACTTTGTTCGTTCTTGAGGTGTCGTTCTGCCCACCGCTATTGTATGACATGACATTCAATTGGCGGTAGCCGCAACTTGATAAAAAAAAGTCCATTTGCTGTCGAAAAAATGCTGACTATTGCGAGTTTCTTGCTTGTAAAATTTTTGTGAACAACTCAGCATCTATTCTACATAGGTGATGAAGACTAGCGCGAACGACAAAAATTTCATCAGTTAGACTCTGTTGGTGAATGTTTGGAAACTTGGATATCTCGTCCTCACTGATTGTGTGGGCCCCAGCATGACTTCATTATTTCGGAGTTTTTCTGGTTTAGCCATCGTGGTTCGCTGTAGTCTCAAGGTCATCCTGGCCAAAGTCTGCTCCAGGTTGTCACCACCCAAGGTAGTCGCCGCCCATGTGGATCACAGGGAGATTTGCCACCATGCGACTAGTTTGATAGCAGGACGGTGGTGGATCCTAGTTATTCTTAGCCAGGCTTCCTGATGGAAACGCCGGACTCCTTCTTAGCTTGGGAGACCGAGCCGGGCAATGAATGCCCCTGCTGTACTTCGCACCTTACATCCCAGAACACCTCCCACCCAAGACGAGGAAGTAAACCGTTGGGATGTTGGGGAATATCTACTCAGAAAAGACGAAGGAATCGGGTATTAACCAGAACTAGAATATCCAGCTTGTCAACATGATGTATCAACTATCAGAACTTAGTTTCCTTTCTTATGTAAAAATTTGGTATGGAATACTACCTTTCATTAAGACTTGTTTCCTAGATATTCTGTAATATGATGAAATATTTTTAGAACATCTGTTGATATTTTCTTCAATTTTTCTTTCTCAATAATCCTCGAATCCGTAGTAAACGAGCCGCTACTAGTTCAGACATGACTCGAACAACCTTCGAGAACAAAACTTTTTACTTGAATCATTAACATTATGCTTTCCAGTAAATTCTCAATAATCCTCGAAGCCGTACCTAATGAATTCTGTTGATGCACACCAACAGTACTTAATCACTGTTTTATAGGAAGATTTATTTAATAAGAAATGTCAAGCGTGTACTATACAAAGATGCCACGAAGGATTTACAAAGTCTTTTTGATGCATTTGTTTACATTGTTGAACTTACGCGAAGTCGATACGAGATGTTTATTCGGCTAACGTTTCGACGTCTTCGTCTTCATCAGAGCCGACGATACTTGCTGATGGTCCACATTTGTTCCTCTTCTCGATGTGGCGTCTTCGTCTCAAATCGAACCGGATCTTTCTCAGTTGAGCATCTCGAAGAATCTTTTTGATGCATAGCGCATAAGTTTTTCCACAGTGAGAATACAAAATACGGAGCTTTTCAAAGCATCAGTCAGGAAATTTAAGTGGTTTCCAGCAGTCGACTTAGTATTCAGTCTGATAGGTTGTGACTCAATTATAAGTACAACCTAAACAACCGCAGAAATTGAAGCGAGTTTGTGTTCTGACAACGTTCACCTTTAAAAAACGATTTTCTGCATAACAAATGTGTAAAAGCACAAAACGTTCAGTGTTGATCAAATCATTAGAGACTATCAAGAATCATGGTAGTATGATGGATTAGCGATAGAAGCAGTTACTACCAAGCCTTACCATCGCCTTCATATCTACGGTGGATGACCCAGTTCTCGATCACCGACAATAAATCTACTGAAGATGTACAGATGATTGTATTGTCATCTGCTCAACACAGGACGAGATGGACAAGTGGTTTGAATTAATAAATAGCCATTCAGAGTATATAAAATTAGTGCTAGAAAAACCAACTGAAAGCTTCCATCCGTAAACATCCTAATTAGCCTCCCAGAAAGTAGTTACAACATAAAACGGTATCCGAAATCAAGTACTGAAAATATGCTAGTGCACTACCACCCCTACCATTCCTCACACATGATAAAGCCACTTATCAAAAACATGAACAGAGCGGCTAAAAACGTGTGCACAGTAAAAGAGGAAAGGAAGAAATAGCTAAACACAAAAAATAGCCATTTCCAATGGCTACTAAGGAGCAGCCACTCAGGTTAGAGCAGAGGTTAGGGTTATGCCTCATATCAATGTTTCAAACCTAAATAAAATACCTTTCAAGCTGCTCTTCATATCTAACCAAATAAACTGGCGCCACTAAGAGTTGCCTGAGAGGAAGTGGTTTTAAAAATTCCGTGGCACTTATTGACCACCCACCTAATACTTTACGTCGCCAATCAGTTTGCCATTGCCTGTTTGGTCGTTTGGGTTGCTCAAAAAACTGTATGATCTGTGCTGAAGGGAGAGATGGGGATTTCACGAGTTCAGGTACAATATGCTTGATATCATGTAAGTCATGCGGTGAGGAATACATTGGGGAAACGGATAGAGCGCTTTATGTCCACAGGAAAGAGCATCTAGACGAGAAAGTTAAAATTGGTCAAAGTACTCCTCGAGGGACCTATAGGGGACAAAAGCACAATGGTGGTGATTTTGAAGTGACTGATCCGATCCTAACGCAGAAATCAAAAACATCGACGCGCAGTCTCTTGAAGCGTTCAATTATATAATAGATCTTTATTATTATTATCGTTCAGATCGTTCATCAAATTTGATGGATAGTGTTACATAGGCTACATCCAAGCTCCGAAGAAGACGAAGTCACTGAAAACGTTAGCCATAGAATCACAACAACAACTGCTACCAATTTCGCTTCAGTTCAACAAGAGCAGTTTATAAGAACTAAATATATTATTCAATAATGCCGAGGTTTATAGAAAGCAGGTCTTTCGAGCTATTATGATGGCTCAATTCGTTAGGCAAATATCGTGATGAACTCAGTATCATTCGTAGAATCGTAGAGGTGAATGGATACACAGCTTAACTCTTAAACGGCTTGTTGTGGAATATCGTTTTATCAGATCATGTTTTTATCCTTCTACACAAGACGGGTACTAACCTGCCAACCTTGGAGAGATGGAAGAGCGCTTAGTAACCACATTATGTGGAATTGAAGCAACGACCGATCCTGCTTGCATTGCAATTCGCTTCCGAACACTGCTAAAGCACCTATGGATGAATTATACCTGTTACAGCTTACATCCTCATTACGAACACTATCCTATTCTGCTTAACAACTCTAAAATTTTCAAAAAAAAACAGGAAGTGAACCCACTTAAATATATTAAATGAATTCACAAAAATACCAACTTTATTACGATTAATTAGAGATGTCTAATTCTAAGTGAAAGCTAATGGCGGCCTAATTAGATGCTTGGATAGTTAGATGGCCTGCCTTCACTTGTAGTGTGGGCTTCACACAATTTACATTCGTTTCCTTCTTGTGCTAGTGACATCCACGTTTGTGGTCTGCTTCGAACACCGTAACGTTCTCAAAGCTCATTCGGCAGTCCTAAAATCGTTCCCATCTGTGAATGCAGATGGCTGACATTAGCCAAAAACATGTCCGCCAACCGCTCAGGTGCCTGTCGAAGAGAACGCCTGAATTCTTTTAGAGCCCACTCCACTGAGTTTTTGCCCACTTGTCATCTGTTCTTCTTATTATGTGGGGGCTCATTTGTATTTTACTATCGATGTGTACTCTCCCGGATCCCGAAGATGGGATAGGTTCCGAATATATAAGCCTCAGATTCCAGCTAGATGTTGTGTGTGCCATTACATTTCAGAACACACCCTTCAAGCGCTCTGTGAGTTGTGCGCAGATTTGTTCACGTGGGTGAGCTACATCCCACGTCTCTGCTGCATAACAGAATGCTGGATGGACTGCTGAATCGAAAAGGTCAGCTCGGGTTTTTGAGTCCGTGAATTTGTCAGTGACTTCGTTGAGGGTATGAGTGAGGTCCATGCTGCTCTCCTTTTTCTGTCTAATTCCTCGTTCTTGTTTTTCTCACGTTCATCAAACGTCCAAGGCATACATACGAAGTTGTCTGCGCGATCATGGAACCATCCAATTCGATTTTTTTCGCCTCCACACCTTGAATTCTTAAAGAACTGGCATTCTCTATAGGTATGGTCAGAATTGGGTGGAAAAAGCAACATTTTCGTAACGTAGTTGTGATAAAAGTTAGGTAGAGTTTTTATGTAGGATGGGTCCACTCCTTGTTTAACGACCACTGATAGGATTACATTCTTTTCGATACTGTCAGACCCTTGTTCGTACTCGCGAAAGCCTAAGACAAAAGGAAATTGGTATGTTTCACAGGATGCTCTAACGTGTGAACCGTTTGGGTGTGGTCCACACAGCAGAATCTCTGTCGAAAGTCTGCTTTCTCAACTACTTGCGCCTCATCTGCGCTTCTTGTTAAGTGCAAAAGGATAATAATTGTGAACAGCCTGTAGAGTATATTTAACAATTAAGGGGAACGATGGTAACGATGTTTCCTTCCATCACACTTTTTGGGCAGGAACACCGTGCACAGAGTCCTCTGCTGGTCTGCGATTTTCTCTTCTCGCAGATAAGATCTCACGTGGGATGCGAAAAGTACATGTAGTTTGTGGACTTTAGCTGTATGGAAATAGGCAGTGATGTTAACAAGTCCTGCAGCTGTGCCTCTTCCAGTGCTGCGTATTGGAATTCGAACTCAAAAGTGTAGAATCTTGGGCGTCCTTTAGGACCGTTTTCGAGCTGTTTCCAATAACCTTTTTTGCTTATTGTGATACAGGACTTCCTGCAAAGATCATCTATAGCTGACAATTATTGTAGGCCGCGCTGCGTGTTTCAGTAGGATCAAGCATCACTCTCCTTCTCTTTTCGAGCAGCTTCGAAGTGTGACATCTCCTCAGTGGTAATAGTGATGCGGCCTGAGCTCCTTGTTTGAGGAAATGGGGCGAGTTCGGCAAAAGGTTTAAATCGTTCGACAAGCAATTTGTAGCCCTCGGTCGAGCTTTCTATTGCCTGCCAGTCGTGTAGGTAGGAGGTTTTATTGAGAATTCTCTTGTTATATATTTGTCTTATTCCTCTTGGATGATGACAGCTCTTCGTATTCTTGTTGAGCAAATGCGAGGTGTTGTTTTATTTTTATTCTTTATTCACGAACAAGCTGACGTTTCGGCGGATTTCGCCTTTCTCAGAGCGTGGAAAGGTGAAACTGACAGCAATCTATTCAGTCAGGCACCTTCATAACCAGACAGAGAAAACGCTAAACCAAGATTTCAATTACATTGAACACAGAATAGCTTCTTTGCACACCTACCGCTTTCTATGAGTCTTCCACTGAATATATCACATGGAAACCAATCACACAAACTTCACATAGAATAGTAATGTGCCCATCCCATCACAATAACAGGCTTACATACAGCCCAATATCACGCATGATTATGAGGCATTCCTCCCTGCGGTTGATTTCCGGATTCTCGGAATTAATCCAGAATGCCACGAGAGCTTTGCTCGCTTGTGTTTTTGATTCCTGCGCGTGGATCGTAACGTTACTTTTCTCGTTATGTCTCTGCGTCCTATGCGTGCCTTGTGGAGTATTTGGTTCAAGTTTACCGATTAAGTGTTCTTTTATACGGACACAGACTGGTCTAACCGTTTCGTCAATGTATTCGCCTCCGCACGCCTTACGCGAGATCAGATAAACTGTACCTGAACTCATGCAATCACCGTCTCTACCATAAGGGAAATTACGCAATTTTGCGTTGCACATAGACGGTCATATAGGCGGTTACGAACTAGCTGGCGCCTAAGGGTACCGGTGGCATTTCAACTACGTTTACCGAATTACCTAGATCTGCCCTTCTTAAGCAGCATTTAATAGCTGCACTCTCATCATTTGAGATGAATGGTAGGCTAAACGGGACCCTTTTATCGATGTTGGTGTTAAATTCCGAATCTTTACGGATGAAACTTTCAAAGTCCTTAATCACTATCGCACGAAAAGACAGCTCTAACCTCACTGAAGTGCAAAAACGTGGTAGGAGAGAGGTATGGGAGCTGATAAGGTTGAAAAACATAAGACTATCCGTTAGTGATAAAGGTGGAGAGTTTGTCGGAATTCCCCATCAGTTAGATGTTGAGATAACGAAGAAGCATCTTGAAGATGCTTCACTTTATCGCCCATCATCTGCGAAGAAGCTTAAAAGTAATTGCGAAAATTGAACCATGAATGGGCCTAAATGGCAAGGGCTGCTGGTTTAAAACCATCACTTAGCTCTCAACTAAAAGTTGACTTACTAATATGTCATGGCTTGTACTTGCTTATAAAAACTCATAAGTTAGTACCCAGCGATGACTTTGCGTCTACCGATCCGTCATTGTTTAAACTTAGACCTATCACTAGCTGTGTGGACGGGCCAACGGATAGGATAACGTGGTTTTTAACCCCAATATTTACCCAGTTGTTAAAACACATTCCAGCCCATCTTACGAATATCCAGATGTTTTTGGATCGTCTATGTACTGCGCAGCCCAACAGCGCGTACGTGATGGAGTCCTTCGACGTTACCGCCTTTTATACAAACGTGTCGAATGACTCCGCAATGCAAGCCATATTCGAACTCCTTATACAATACGAAGAAGAAATAAACATGTATGGCTTTAAGTTAGAGCAGTTGATGGCACTCTTAAAAGAATGCTTGAGCTGCTCAATCTTCGGATGGTGCAGAAAGTACCATGCTCAAATAAGAGGGCTGGTAATGGTACAACGACTGGCACCAAATCTTGCCATTGCATTTACGTCTAAAGTAGGAGGACCAGTGACCGATTTCGGGCCGTTATTCTACTGTAGATTTATAGATGACCGTTTTGTACCTTGCTCAACACAAGAGGAAATGGACGTTTCGAGTTGTTGAACGCATAGTCAGGGTAATCAAGTTCAGCCGAGAGAAACCGAAAGAAAACTGGCTTCCATTCCTGAAAGTCCAGATTAACCTGTCAGAAAATGACTACATTAAGAAGTGGTACTGAAAGCCAAGTAGTAAAAACATTTTGGTTCACTACCTCTTCTCCAACCCCTCTCACACGAAAACAGCGCTTGTAAGAAACATGTTTCGAACAGAACTAACGTATGCATGGGAAGAGAACAGAGGAGTCCCGGAACTTGGAACGGCAAATAGTCATTTCTAACATTTCTAATGGCTACGAAACTGTAGCTCGGGATAGGTGTAGGGAAAATCCTAGGCTCTTCCCATACCTCTCTCCTACCACGTTTTTGCACTTCAGTGAGGTTAGAGCTGTCTTTTCGTGCGATAGTGATTAAGCACTTTGAAAGTTTCATTCGTAAAGATTCGGAATTTAACACCAACATCGATAAAATGGTCCCGTTTAGCCTACCATTCATCTCAAATGATGAGAGTGCAGCTATTAAATGCTGCTTAAGAAGGGCAGATCTAGGTAATTCGGTAAACGTAGTTGAAATGCTACCGAGTAATCTTAGGCACCAGCTAATTCGTAACCGCCTATATGACCGTCTATGTGCAACACAAAATTGCGTAATTTCCCTTATGGTAAAGACGGTGATTGCATGAGTTCAGGTACAGTTTATCTGATCTCCTGTAAGGCGTGCGGAGGCGAATACATTGACGAAACGGGTAGACCAGTCTGTGTTCGCATGAAAAAACACCTAGTCGGCAAACGTAAACCTAGTACCCCACTAGGCACGCATAGGACCCAGAGGCATAATGGAGAGGACTTTGAACTAGGTGTCGCGATCCTCGCACAAGAATCGAGAACGCAAGAGCGCAAAACTCTCGAGGCGTTCTGGATTAATTCCAGAAATCTGAAAATAAACCACAGAAAAAAATGCCTCATTATCACGCGTGATATTGGGCAGTATATAAGCCTATTATTCTGAAGGGATGGGCACGTTACGCTTCTATACGAATTCTGTGCGCTTGGTATCCACGCGACATACTCAGTGGAAGACTCATAGAAAGCGATGAGTGTGCAAAGACTCTGTGTTTAAAGTGATTGAGATTTTGGTTCAACACTTTCTGTTTGGTTATGGAGGTGTTTGGCCGTGTAGATTGCAGTCAACTTGACTTTTCGCTCTGAGGAAGGCGAAATCCGCTGAAACGTCAGTTTGTACGTAAATAAAGAGGTAAAATAACACCTCGTGTTTGCTGAACAGAAGTAGAAGGAATTACTCATAATTGCATCGATATTGTGAAAAATGCAATGAACTGAAGTTTTAACGATCATAGTAATGGATGTGAAGCGACTCATAGACCACCCAAGACACTTAGAAAATCAACAACTCTCATAAACAACTGAGGACGAAGAAAAACGTGAAGAATAAATAGAAGATGGGACAGAAAATTGACTTTTCTTTCTGAATGTAAAACAAATCCCATGACACTGTATTATCGCACGTATGCTCATTTCAACTAGGGTAACGGTTCGCAATTGTGTCTGTAAGAAACGATACGTGGTTAAAGGCGCATGAACAAGGGAAAGTTCTCACGCTGGTCTTGTTTCGAGTTTTCTTCACTAGCACAATACGCATTATGCTGAGTCTCATCAGCTGTACCTGTTGGTAAGTAGCAGTTGATGATATTGACTTTCTTCTTGCTATGAGGTCCGAAACGATGAGTGGTAAAGGGCGGCGATAGGACTCCGTACGTGGTTACTAGTTGCGAAATAGATGGGTGTACGATTTGCTATCTTGCGACTAATTTGATGTCAGGACAACAGTAATTCCTGACACTGGCTTACTTCTAAATGGATTTCCGGACAGAAACATAGCACTCCTTTGGGACCCCGCTGTTGGATCAACTTCGCGCTGCACACCGGAGTCCTACTCCAAATAACAACCCCAGTAATCCTTTGGAATGGCCCGATTTTGAAGGGAAATATACAGCAACAACGAAGAGAAACCACAGCCACCACATGCGAACTAAAAAGAGACTTCGGAAACGAGTTCTTTAACCCAAGTGAGTTCGCCCTATGTTTAACAATACAGCAGTGAAAACGGACTGAAGTCATATTTTTCTAAACTAATACCTATGAAAATTGTCAGCATGTATGAGCCATATTACTATGGCTCACAATGTCAGCGCAGTATGTTAGGAATTGCTGAAATTCATAAATAAATTGTAAGCCCGTGGAATTTCAGAAATAACAGAAAAAGCTCGTAAAATGTGAAGTTAACATGATTTGGTTGTGTATTTGAAATCTATTGATCTAAAAGAACTAGTAAATTGTTTATAAACTGACGAAAAATTTGAGAACTTAAGAAAAATCAGAATCTTCATGTTATTCGAATGGTAGATTTCAACCATCTTCAGTGCAAACAAGTTCAGAATGAAATTCGATAGTTACTCAATCTTTCTAATGAAAGCCTTAATAGTTGCTTTTGATAGAATTTGTCTTGTTTTTCAAAATTTTGCATACATCGGGATATTTCATCTTCATATTCTCGCACTTTATTGTTAATTGTCGTCTCGTGAAATGAAAACTGTGATGGACGTTTGAGCGTGTCTGTAGCGCAGTGGTCAGGGATAGCCTGCAAAATGCACACATAAACAGATTTTTATTAGTTTGACCCCACTCATTAGGAAACCTCCCATACCACCATGGGCGACAAATTGGTACCACACTTGTCTAAAAGGACAGCAGCACTGATTCCTTGCATCGACAGATTACCGCATTCCTTGTATACGCCTGATAAGCATTCAGTCATCTCTAACAATGCTTGATGAAATCTAATGCATGGGGTATCCTCAGGGATTAGTCAATGCCAGACGCTTTAACCCCTACCGTTTTATTAGGTTAAGCCAACTGTGTTATAAAAGTATTAGTCTGCTGAAGTTTTGGTCCGTTCGCTTTTGCAGTGTCGCTACGATTCGCATTCAAGTGGATCGCCCACAGTCGTTCACTCCCGCGATACGACTATTCGTAGTCGCATCGAGTTCAATCCACTGGACTGGAGCACCAGTAGAATCTCAGCAGCCTTACTTGGCAATGAATTTTTATACAGGACGGTTGTTGATCAATTTCCATCCATTTTGATTGTAGTTGACTAATGAGGCAATTGTTCCTGCAGGATGCACTACCGCCATGAACAAATCACAGTAGATAGCAAAAGATCAATGATCAAGCTGTATAAAACGGACGCCAATGGCTGCTGTGATTACAGCAATGCTCCAATCCAACGGATTCGACTCTATCCGATCACAAAGAACCATATCACGAGGTCTAATGGCTCTGGATGATCCTCTAATCATCACAACACTCAAAAAGTGGGTGGAACCGCAACTTCTCCTTGATACAACCTTTATAACAATTTCGTGTTAACTGAATAATCCAAGGGAAAAGTACAGATCATTCACACTGAAGTTAAATGAAGGTTGGTTTCTATGACACTGACTTGATATATCGATGAGCGCCCACAAGTGATTGTGTGGGCTAAACATATATTCAATCACTTCGATGATACATGATGGAGCCGAATAAATAGCGAATACCTCAGGTATGGATCAACGAAGAACATCTTATCTTTCAATGAACGTAACGGAAGCCGAACTCAGTAATGGGTTATCAAAGGATTATCGCACTAAAGACGACCGTCGATCTCCGTGAGTTTTACTTTTTACCACCACTCCTCCTAACGAAAAATTTCAAGCCATTACGCGAATGAAGCCACAACAAGCGCAAAAGTGCTTGTCTTTCACGATCGAGAAGAAGGACAAGATAGTGTGAGAACATGGAGAAGAAGTGGAGGCCGACGGATGGTAACAAGTCCGATTATCGATAACTACTTCTAATAGTCATAGTGTTTCCTTCACTATTATTTGTTTTACACAAAACAATTTTATTTATTTTTCAGACTTTTCCCCTTTTACTTCTTTCTATAAGCTCGAGTAGCAGAAGCATGAAACCGCTCTACAGTGAACTGTGTTTGTTTTATAGGATTGAAAAACACGCTGAAGCATTATTCTTTAAGCTACCGTTCATTCTTCTAAACCTACTTCTTCTATCTGAAATCGGCTCCATATATGAAGTAAAAACAATAAAATGTTCAGCACTGATCAGACAATCCCGTACAGTCGCGCTATGCATTCGGCTCCATTCACAGTACCGTAGAACTGACTGCATGCATATTTCGCCTACGCATTGAATTTCGGTGGCCCACCGATGTATCAGGTCAGCATTTTATTCTCTCAGATAATTATGCAGCAACTTGACGACACCCTAGGGACGGAGGGAATAATTGCTCTATCTTGCGGAATCGAATCATCGTCAAAATCTTTGCATAATTTGAAGTTTCTCTGAAGGCACCTCTTATCACTGCGTTACAAGTGCTCGGTATTGCGCATGTTCAGTACATCAAGACGTGTTTTGCACACACTTGTTTTCGAATCGCTCCTCAAATCAATAGTCTCACAATTTTTTAACAAGATTGCACTATCATGAATTGTTATGAACGATAGAAATTCCAGAAATTCCCATAAAAACGTGACACAACGCGGCACTGTACTCGTTCACACTTGAAAACAACCAATGTCATCACGTTAGACGAATGGCAAGTACGTCAAGATCGACATGAAAACACGTGCCGTTTGCTCCCGCTGCAGTGCTGAAAAACACTATGCATATGAGTGTGTGAGTGTGTCTATGTTTGTTGATTGTGTCTGTGTGTGTGTGTGTATGTATGGGCGTGTGTGTAACTACGTATGCACGTGTGTTTGTGTGTGTGTGTATGTTTGCATGTATGTATTCATGTATGTACGTACGTATGTATGAGTGTGTAAATATTTCTATATGTATACTGTTATTTTAGAAAAAAGTGCATTTATACAGAAGCATTCAATTGCGATAACGGTGTATCCAGCGCGAGATGTACGACGAATTGGTTTACAGTGCAATACCTACGAACTTCCTAACGTTCAGGACCTTTTTGGCTTAATTGACGGTGAACACCGCCGTTCATTCCATAAGGCAGATCGAACCGCCAATTTCTTCAGTTTTTGTGATCACGTTAAGTTCGCACGTAATTTAGTGTAGGTTCAACCGCTATTTTCATGTATATCACAGTTAGAAAACCTCCTGCATATTGGCAAATTCTGTTTATTGTACATGTGGTGAAGACGGAGTGAAATTGCCTGCATTTGAGATGACAAGCGTTTTGTGGTATCGCCATAAGGACGTCGATAACGAAACCACGAAAGAAACTGCTAATGCGGATGAATTCAACCATAAATCTGGTGTTCTGCTTGGAAGGAGTGAGGAAAGAAACTGAATATCTTAAAAAGTAGAAATAAGGTCTCCACGAATAAGAACAATGTAGACGAGAATAACGAGATATTGCCGTCTTCACCCACTGGTCCATTATGGTCTCTCTTCAGAGAATTTTGCACTTTCACTTTCATTACTAGGGATTCGACGAAGAACTCCGAACATGAGAATAAGCGAAGCTGTTTTGATGTCACATGATGTTTTTCCGGAGCGCCACCGGATAGGGTAGATAAATAAATAAATACGTCATTTCTCGCCACAAAAGAGTCTAGTAGACGTTAAAAATCTTGCGGTTGTGGGAACTAGGAACACTTAAATCGCAGTTAGAGTGCTGTAGTGGTAATAGGTGCATGGTGTTGAAGATAAATATAGCATTGACTTGAGATAGGGACATCTCACACAAAAAACATATACAACACATATTTCTTCAAATAGGCTCGTAATCATTGCGATTTCTGCAGGAATGTGAAACTAACCAAAATATTTACATGTTGACTTTCAATTCAGATGAATTCACTATTTAGTACAACATAGGTGGAATGACATATATAAGGCGCTTGTACTCTGGTGGTTACAGCGCTGCCCTGCGATACACACAAATCACTGCTGGTTCGATAGCGAACCTAAAGCTAATTAAGCCCTCTATCTCTTCGCAAATTGGCAGTAGAGTTGTGTAGTAGGGTAGGAACGCTGATTTGATAAATCGGTAGGATCTATAAGGTCGTTGCATAGACCTCATATACTTGCAGTCATCTCTACGTTGCTTGATGAAACATAAAGTAAAATCATGAGAATCTTTTTCGAATACAAGTAATACACAGGGTTTATGAACACTGATAGAACATCTTCAGCCATGAAAAGCACCACGAGCAATTTGGCTAAATTGACTATCTAACTACTGAGATGAAATCGACTACAGAAGTACTTTCGACTGATTACTTTTTCCATACTAATCTACAATATGAAACTCATTCAAAAACGGTTTTGCAACATTTCTCTTCCGAATGAAAAATGTAGATGAAAGAGTTACAGCATTACTACAATAAATGCCTCTAGCATGACCCTTAGCTGGATGAGCAGTACATAGAAATGACGAGTTTCTTGTCTTCATTGACTCTGCTGAATGGGTTCTCTCCGCTGTGCACTGTAGCTGAACATTTAGGAACACCACGAATCAACTACGATGTGGTTAATTAAAAGCGGGAAGGACTGCATGAATAAAAATACTTTCTAGTTAAAGGTATAAAGTATAGCTAACGCGAATTGACGTAAACAAATATTAGATTCAAACTGAGACAATCTAAAGGTTTAAAGTAGATAAAAATAATAAAATAAGGTTGAAAGAAAGCAGAAAGTGGAAAACAATGGCAATTACAATGACGGATTTCGGTAGAGCGGTAAAGTAGATACACTAGATAAACTAATGACTAGTAAAATTGAAAGGAAAGAAGCAGAATGAATATCTGAAGTAATGCGAGTTAGTGGGAACAATGGAACGAAATACTAACGTTGAATAGGAAACCAAAGGACAACACTAATTAATAAGCTGCTAACCGTTGTACCGTAGTATGTAGAGCCACAAGAAAAGTGAGAATTCGTAGGTATATGCTAAATGTGGGTCTCCCCACGTACTACGTGTGTGTGTGTGTGGTCGGTGTGTTTCGATGTGTTTCGATATATATATATATATACATATATATATATATATATATATATATATATATACTTATACAGATATAACACTGTATGCGTGTACGTGAGTAATCGTATTTATGTGGTACGCATTTAATACGAACGTTAATAGATCGTGAAATAGAGAGCTGGTCAACGGCGAATGTTAGCAAGTGAATCGATGAAAACTAATGATTGAATGAATGAAATAAGGAAATGGGGGAATGAAGAAATGACGCTAGTTACAGCACAAAAAAGTGTAAAGTATGAAAAGAAAACGGAAAATGTGTAGAATGAACGTTAAGATGGGCCAAACGAGTACGACAGAGACACGATACGTAGATCGAAGAATCATTATCGGATGGGTAGAAATGAAAGCATGCAAGACAGATCATAAGAAGCTAAGGTACAAACAAACAGAATTAATTTGTGAGAAATTAGTATGAGAAAACAGACTGCATAAAAGCTAGGGTGTGGGTAGTCCAGTGCGAGGTACGGCTCAATTTCGCTCGATGGTTCAAACAAGCCTTGAACACTTCGTGGTCGGATAATTGCTACTAAACTTGTCTGGAAATAGCTCCTCTCCGATCGGCAAAGGGCGGTGATTAGCTATGGCGTAGACCTGGAAATTCCTTAGCACGGATATTATAGAATTCCAAGGTGAATCTACTCGACGAACACATAGGGACATTCACGAAGGAGATGAAGATATCGTTAGTAACAACTGAACAAACATGCAAATCGGAGGGCTTTCATAGACGACAGGTACAAAACAACGAAAGGAGTGAAAGAAGCGCTGCTATATGCAAAATACGAGTTATCTGGTTCGGATGATGGAAAACAAATATGAGAACTGTAACCGCAAGGTTGCTGAGGTGTGGGTGGTGTGATGGATGTCACGTGAGCTGCCGGTGAAGATAATCGAAGGTTCGTAGCGAGCGCCACAAATGTTCCAAGTTTTGCTCAAACAATAGTATCCTTGTGGTTGTATTCCAAATCATATCCTGCTATGAAGAAAATACTAGGCACTAAGAAAAGGGCAAACAATTATGAGAATTCACAAAGTTGAAGATTGGAAATGACAACGAGCCACAAGTTGTGTTGAAACGAGGAATTGCACATCACTGTTAATTGCAATGATGGATAAGGTGACTTGTACAATAAACAACAGAACATGATAACTAACGCTTTCAATGCGTTCAGAGTTTTTGTCTATTTGCTATCGTCTCATTCGGTATTTTGTTTATACTCACCGCATGTCTACTTGAACGATAAAAGTTCTACCAAATAACTTTGAGCAAACTCATTGAAAGCGACAATCCTTTATAGTTGTATTTGTAGAGCGTATTTAGACATTCTGGTACGGATCCTATTAAAAATTACCTCATTAGGAAAAATAAAGCAGAACATCACGTTTAATCGACTTTCTTTAAACCTCGGTAAGACTAATCAGCAGTTTTCAACGTGATTGTCTACATGGCACGAGGTTGGAATAAAAATTTTCTGTATTCTTGTTGAGCAAACGCGAGGTGTTATTTTATTCTTCATTCACGAACAAACTGATGTTTCGGCGGTTTTCGCCTTCCTCAGAGCCTGTAAGGTTAAGTTGACAGTAATCTATTCGGTCGAGAACCTCCATTACCAAACAGAGAAAACGCTAAACCAAGATTTCAATCACATTGAACATAGAATAGCTTCTTTGCATATCTACCGCTTTCTATGAGTCTTCCACTGAATATATCACATGGAGACCAACCGCACAGAATTCACATGGAAGCGTAGTGTACCCATCCCATTAGAATAACGGGCTTAAATACTGCCCAATATCACGCGTGATTATGAGGCACTCGTCCTTGTGGTTCATTTTCGGATTCATGGCATTAATCCAGAACGCCTGAAGAATTTTGGGTGCTCGTGTTTTCGACTCCTGTGTGAGGATCGTCACATTTACTTCAAAATCTTCTCCGTTATGTCTCTGCGTCCTATGCGCACATAGGGGAAGAATTGGGTGTAGCTTTCAGTTCACCGACTAGGTCTTCCTTTGTACGAACGCGAAGTGGTCTACGCGTTTCGCCAAAACTGTAGCCGAACTCATCTTCTCACCGTCTCTACCGTCACGGCCAATTATGCAGTTATGCCAAAATTTTTTATTCCAACAAATTTCCACGCCTACGCCTTTACAGTCGTGTTGATCCGAGTCAGTGGTTCCAATCTGGTCACTGTCGGAATGTGGGTGGCCGTAGTGGCATCGAATCGAATCCAGTAAAAGGAGTGCATTAAAAATTGTTTGCAGACGCCAAGCGTGGATGCCTTCAATGGCTCTACTTCAGAATCACACCAATCAGGGCTTACAGCAATACAGTGCAGGTCAAAAGTGTGGTGCTTAAATGCTAAATAATACGTATCTGTTAATTCGAAACAAAAGTGTTCGTGAAAAGTGCAAGTCTTAAAAAGACGAGTAAAATTTTTAACTTTGGTTCCGCTTAGTGCTAGGCAGTAAAACATTGACAAATGAAGTTAGTCATCAAAATCGTTAAAAAGCTCAGCAAACCCTGCAATCGTCTATCGAATATACCTTCGTATGAACATGTTCCAGCAGAAAAGTGCAGGAATTCTACGATAAAGAGCTGATTTGATGATGACTAAAGAGAAGCATAACAGCAGAGCTATGCTCTGAATAACTCAAACTGACTGGCCAAATGTACTTAGCTACGCCTTTTCATGATTTACTACTTCTCCTTAACGTTACCAAGAACTAGATAGACACTTTGAAACGCAGTAAGGTGCACTGAAAAGATATATATTAGGACAAAGAATTATGTAACAAGAAGATGTGTTAATTACAGCGGACAACTCCTCCCGGTCACAAATGTTTATCCCTTGACATATGCCATCATATGAGATCTTGAGATCCTCATTTCACTTGCCTTCGAATGTGTTGCAATTTTTTTTCATCATAATACGTAAATGGGTACGTTAGCCAGTGGGCGGCAAAGTTCGTTAAATATGAGAACAGTGGCACCCGCCTTCTTTACACAAAGCCGTTTATTTAGCAAATATTTCCTTTCGCACTAAAAATAAGACAGACGTGTACTAAAATAGAAACGGTTGTTCATTCCGCACAAAGCCTGTTAGAGTAGGTAATGTCTGCAGTTATAGATGGTACTCAGGCATGGTTTTCCAATGAAGTTCGTCTTCGTTGGCTATAACAAAAAGTTGCTGCTGACTGATTAGGAAACCAAGACACCGTTTAATCCATGTCAAAAGCTAAAGACAAAGGATCCATGCTGATCCAGGCAAACAAATATTTAGGTTCTTTCATCTTCACACGCACTGACAACTTTTTTTGAGGTCGTTTCTGTGGATGGTGGATGAGGAAATAAATGTGTGCCATCTAAGTAAGGGTAGGAAACAGGCAACTGTTTTCTTATGCATGATGCCTTATGTGCAACTCGTCGAACGAACGGTTATTCTTCAAGAAGCCGTCGTATATTTTTCGATGACATATCGGCACTAATTCACCAATGGGAATAGGAGCTGTTCAGAAATTTTCGATAGCATTCCAATACGAGGGCGCGTGCAGCGCAACGGCTAGAGGCGCCCTACAATACCGCAAACTGGTAGCAGACCTGTCTGGAAGCATTGCAGCACTGACTCAATACATTGATAGGCCACTGCGAGTCACTATAGTCGAGTCACTGCGAGTATAGTTATTGGATATGATAGGGAAAATGGAAACTTTATTCATGTTTGCATGAGTTATTCAGCGAACCGTAGGGGTACAGATGGCGCAAGTCGACCGTTCTATTTTCCCTACAATTGCTTATCATGTTCACGGTTAGCCGAGGAAGTTCATCGTTTCCATCCGGAGGCCCAAGCTTAAATAAACAGCCTACATAATGGCAGACCTAACCTGCCGCTGACTTCTGATCCAAAACAATGGAACAAAAAGGTATAAAATTCTGGTTCGTCATGGTGACAAGTAAGGTTTAGTGGTCGCTTGAGTTATTTAATGACTAACGGGACTACAGAGGTTGCAGACAAATATGACAGTGCTTTCTTACATATTTCATTTAAAGGACAAGGGTTGAGGCATCCGACGTTGATCAAACCCTTAACGCTGTGGCAAGCCTTCGACTATATAAACATCGTAAATGCGATTCAATGCTTATTTTGAATGTGCAATGATTTGTTGATGCATAATGGTGCACCAGCTCAGTTATTTCTTTTTCTAAACTAGTCTGGTTCAGATCTGTCAGTTCCAGAACGCTTAGTTTGACCAAATAGGAGATACAGCAGACTACCGTGTGTTTAGTGCAGGACACCTTTAACCACTACGCTATACCGCTCATATCCCATAAATTTTCCATTATTGTCTCCCAAAACGAAACTTTAGAAATGTGCAACAAAAAACAAGATTGATATAATTTCATTCCATCATGAATTATTGCATTTTCAATGTTTTTGTCACATTTCCAGTTTCTCGCATCATCACTAATTTATCCATTAATGCCTTCTGTGTTTCATGTACTTCTCTAACATGAAACTTGTTGAGAACCATGGGCAACAACACACTTGATTTTAGCGTCACATAAGGCAGGCGATATTTTATATAAGTAAAATACAATTATGCGGAGTGGCATCGATTTCATCGAGTGGACTAGTACGAGTTGCCTGCCTGTGATGACGACTCTGCTCCAAAAGGAACTGTTTTGCTGTCGACCAATTGTCGAGTAGGGATCTACGCCCACACCTTTATACCAATCTTGCATCAGCTCAATTATGTAAAGAAATACTGACTATTCCTACAGAGGTTTAATGAAAGTCAGGTTTCAAGATACGCACACATGGCTTCAAATGCATAGTTTTTCTGGCTTTCTCCCATGCACCTGACACCTCAGCTTCTCCTAAACATTGGTCAAATGCTTATAGCAACCTCGCGTCAGTTCAATCACGTGAAAAATTACTGATTATTCTTACAGAGGTTTAATGGAAGTCGGGTTTTAAGATACGTCAATATGGTTTCGCAACCAAAGCTTTTCCGGCTTTGTCCCATGCAGCTGACACCTTAGCTTGCCGAGAACATTGCCCACTTTTAACATAGCATCAATCAGTGCGCGTAATATGAAGCTGGACTTCGTTAGGATTCACAGCAAATTTGTTATCTTCTAGAACCAGACGAATATGTAAAACATAAACAGGTCAGTTATGTGATGAGAAGACTAAATGACATGCCGACGGAAAGAGGAATGATAGAATTGATTAGAAGAATATAGATGTACCTCAGATTTATAACTTACAAGAATGGTGGACATATGTGTGGGTATTTAGCTGACTCCAAGCACTTGCAGTGCCTGAATTTCAGTCGCATATGCATGAAGCAAGAATCATAGAGAATTAGAGGAGGATCTGTGAAACAAGGTGCTATGCGTTCGAAAATTACTTCATCAGCATGAATACATTTACCGCTATAAACATAAGAACTTTAAAACAGTTGAGAACGTATTAGTCATACGTGAACCAGACGAAGTAAGAATGACGTTCGTTTTAAACTCGAAAAGAAAGTAGCCCAGGTAAAACCCCAGCTCACAGTGAACTTTACCTGCTAAAGTAAGAACCAACCAGTGATATTTTATATGATTGAGTAGATATGAGATTGTTACAAAAATTTTATTCAGCCAACTTCTCTGCGCCTTTGCCTTCCCGAAATCCGCGTTGATTCGACTTGATGGTCCAAGCTAGTCGTTGGAGCTATCTGGGTCCTCCTAGTCGTTTCGAGTTGAATCGAATGGAACAAGCACCGCTCGACTGAGGAGCTTCAATCGGCGGCACGCTTTTATACAGGACGGACGTTGATCCATTGCCACAATATAATATGATCTGCTTTTTGGCGGGTAGTGCGACCTGTAGTCGTCGGTATATCATTTGCCGGCATGTGGGGTGACAGTCAATATCTTAAAAACCGCAAAAAGAGTCCTGTACAAGAGGGCACAACCGAGTGAAATTCCCCATTCGAGTGGTGCTCCTTCCACTCTAATCGAGTAAATGCGACAACGAACACCGATGTCGCGATGATGAACAGCTGTAGAACATGGACTCAGATCAACGCTGTTCTAAAGAAGGCGAATGGGCCGAAACGTCAGGCGGATAAAACTCTTATATCAACCTCGTGTCAGCTTAATCACGCAAAAATATTGATTATTGCTACCAAAGTTTAACCAAAGTCGGTTTTTAAGGTAAAAACCAACCTTTGTATTGCGTTTCTCTATGGAAGTAAATGTATGCTGTTTAAAAACCTCGCGATTGCTGAACAAGAAAACGAAGCATTTATATATATTGTACTATACCTATTGTGTGCTACTTTGCTCCATCATGGAAATAAATTGCTGTCACCAGTTGGAAGTATTTTCCAGCCTGTGCTGAGTACATTTCGTGGTTTTCTTTTAATACCCGCACATTCCATACAATGACATAGTGATTAAAATGGAATTACAACAAAGTATGAGACAAATTAACGGTCAGTGAACTTTTCCGAAAACAGTTTTTTGTTAATCACTAATAGTAGAAACTGGCTTTTCGGATCTCACTCCCTATTTCGATCTGCCTTCGATTAGCTATCGAGTGAACACATATACTGCAGTGAAAGAACTCTGGAACCCACTAAACTCAACATATGCACTAGAGGTTCACGTGAACGCTTGGTCCAGATCGATGTAGACACCATAGTGTCCATGAGGGGAGCTATGACTTAAACATCGTACAGAGCACTGAATGCATTTTTGGCCTAAATAATGACTTGAGGGGGTAATGGTCTATCTCGTTCAGGCTTTATGCTCTTAGACAAGGTTGATACCAACATGCAGACTCTGGCGAGGAGGGCTTGTTAAAAGTTGTTTTGATCTTTGCAAAAAATTTTTGTCATTGTTGTTATTATTAAAAAAGGATAAAGCCATCGGTATTGAACAATCCCTGAGGGATGCGCCGTGCATTCGACTTCACTAAGCGTCATTAGAGGTGACTGAATGCATAACTGGCCTAAACAATGACTTGCGGTAGCCTACCGGTACACCGAGTCAGCGTTGCTACCCTCCCAGATAAGTCTGGTATCATTCTGCCGACCCGGAGAGATGGAAGGATTAGTGGACCACTGGCGTGGGGATTGATCCCATGTATGTGTTGCAGTGTGCTTCCGACCACTGCGCTGCACGCGCTTCCAGCATTATTAATACTGTATAACTATTTCGTTTACCTTTTAATTCTTGCCTAACATAATTTTTCACCGTAGGGTATTGTACGAAATACCTGTCGCCTGGAGTTTTGCAAATATCTCAACATCGTTGTGGTTGTATTTCACATAGTACCCTGCCGTCAAAAATTGCAGTAGGTAGCAGATAAAAGTAAACGTTATTTCAACTACAGCCTCAGATTAACGGGATTCAATGCCGATGTGGACTCCGCAGATCAATTCCGTTGATGTATGGCTACTGATGGCACTGATCGATATATAATTATTTTGTTTTTATTGTCATCATTACTATTAAAACTATTGGCTTCAATGTTATTTCGACTGTTATAACAACTCCTTTCTCTGCAACACTATAAACTTATACTGTCTGTCAAAATGAAATAATATTTACAAGTACGTACTTAAGAATGAATGTGCTTCCAAATGACTAGGTAACTGAGAAGTAAACACGTGAAGGAGAAGTTCGGTCAGCAAACAACTTCGCTTCTATATCAGAGCAGCATAGCCAAACACAGGCACCTATTTGCATCTCCAGCCAAAAAACAAAATTGAATGACGTCATGAAAAAAACGATACTCTTAGAACTTCTTATATATAACTGAATTCTAACTTAACAGCACTGGCGTGCAAACCGAAACGATTAGGGAGAATTTGTTAGCGCCCTAATGAATCACCTGATTCGTTACAGGTTACGACAAATGACAAATCCATGAGAATGTTCCTCGTTATACTACTGTAGTCTACCCATTAAATTCATATTCGGTATATAAAAGCTGAACGACACCTATTCTCGAGGCATCTGGGAAGATTAACGTCAACTTATTACTTATCTTTCAGGAAATCAGCAACTTGTTATGAGCTACACGTCTACTCTTCGAAGTGTACAGTGTCGTATCCAATCTTTCGCCGTAACCATTTTTCCCTCACATATTAAAAATTTGCTGTATTTTTGTTTACAAATAAGGTCTGTTTTGCTGCTCGAATTTCTGACAGAAATGTAATATGTAAATAGTACAGTAAAGGAGCAGCAGTGCTTAAGTCAATCAAAGAGTTCTTTTCAAGCCTATAAGTGGCAATCGATCGTTATTAAGTGCCTTTATAAGTGAGTTAGAAAACCAATTACGTCTAGAGAAGCGAGGAGCCAGAAGAAAGACACTGGAGAGTGCGGCCGTAACAAAGAGACAAGAGAATAAAAAGGAATGTTCATGAATATTTTCGGTAGGTGCAACAGTCACTTATAAACGAACAATATCAGTATGTTCAGTGTTCGAACATTTATACACAAAACGAAGATGAAGACGGCGTCATTTACAGCGATTCTCGCCCGTTTCGTCTAGTTCCATTTTCAACAAAACACCTGTGCTAGTTAAACGGGTATTTGAACAATGGTCAAAGAAGCAGAAGACGGATAATATAGATGCTTTTCATTAGCGCTATTATCTATGCAACACATGTGACTAAGCTGGCGCTCCTATGCTTTGTAGAATTTCCATGAAATTTAAACCTTAGTTCAATGAAAAGTTTTTCGATCGAAATGCTTGAAACAGAACGTGATTTAGTGGACAAAGGATGAAGCACTCGGCGTTGGTCAATCTCTGAGGGATGGGCCTCGCATTCGACTTCAATAGCTACCCTTAGAAGTGACTGAATGCATATTTGGCGTAACCAATAACTTTTGGTGGCCTGTTGATGTAATCTATTCAGTGCTGATATTTTACTAGACAAGTAGGGTATCAATTTTCCGAGCCCGGGGCGCACGCAAAATAAGACCAACAACCACATGTGTATTATAGGGAACCTCTAACACTGCGCTACATACCCCCTAAATAGCCCCGCAGTTCTATCGGATCAACCGAAAAATGACACAATCAATGTAAGCAGCTCACTGAAGAAAACGAAAATTGTTGTATAGAGGAGATATAGAAGGCACCCTAGCCTACCGTAGTCGTATGATATAAGTGAAGAAGAACCTATGGCACAGCTGAATGGTAATTCGTCCACAACACCACACATGTGTTGCTGTTCATCGTTTTTCCGGTGGCGTGGCCGATGCATCAATGTGCACTATGCAACTCGTTGCTCTGATGTACTTATAGAGTCGCTTGATAATAATGTCCTAGTGTCTTTGAGATACTTTTCCGGCAACAAAACCTCATTTTTCAGCTATATCTAAAGTCTTTATTACTCCATCTTTTTATCTGAAGCTTAAAGCTCTACTACAAGCTTTATCTAAGGGTTGCACCATTAAGGATTACCAACATTAAAGTTCCTACTCTTCCTCCTTCATATCTTTCTCGGAGTCGCTATAATCTGATTTATCGTGGTGTTCATAAAGAAGAAACTGTACAATAGACCGGTGTTCGTCGGCTACCTTACAAAAGTGTTTATTGGTTGCCACTAAACGTCTTTTTGGATTTTTCGACAAGTTCATGGATTGTTCAACGGATGGTTGACGGATCGAAATATATTCATAATACTTCCTCTACTCAGACGTTCTTTCTCCCACCGATGCAAAATCGTTCTTTGACGTCAATAAATGACAGGCAACCTTTTTTTCCTTAGTCTGGCCTCTTTTTTTCTTTTGTTAATCGGCCAGATTTGATGCAACAAATCGCGAACGGGGAATGAAACATGTTACGCGAAGGTGAACAACATCTCTCTTCCTATACCATTATATTGTAGTACAGCAAGGATAACTCCAACATGTTGCAGCATTCCTGAAAAGGATAATAATCATTTTGTTAGCATTTCGACCACCTTTCGAGACCCTCTTTTGTACATATTGATTAATTAGATCAAATAAATAATGTAATGAGATCCCTAAAAAACTACAGAATGGTACGGGCTTCTGCATGTCGAAGGTGTTTTGAATTTTGAGAAAGAATAGGGACAGATTGGGTCATTAATTATTAAAAGATGAGATGGAAGATATGAAATCCGAGCATCTTTTTTTGGGAACTAATTTTTCTTCACTGCATGTCCGAGACCTTCCAAAACAGTACATTATTTTGTAGACGGAATCACTGTTGCTACTCTTATCTGCTTTTCATTGACGACGTCATTCTTTGCTATTGCATCACATAGTAGTCATTGCAATGACATTTTTCTGAACCACTCATAATTGCGCATGTGAGAAATATGTTTCGAACAGCTGCCAGCGTATGCACAGGAAGGAATTCTACAATAACAACCTCGTGTCTGCTTATTGAAGAAAAACATCGAATTATCAATCAATGCCGCGGTTAGCAGAAAGTCAGTCTTGCGGATAACTCTAGCGGCAATGAGGTCCCGTTTAACCTGCCCTTCATCTCAAATGATGTAAGTGTAGCTATAAAACGCTGCTTAGGAATGGCCGGTTTAGAGAATTCGGTAACGATAATTGAAATGTCAGCCAGTAATCTAAGACGCCAGATAGTCCCTAACCGCCTATACGACCGTCTATGTGCAACGCAAAATTGCACAATTTGCCCTAATGGTAGAGACGGTGACTACATGAGTTCGGGTACAGTCTATCTGATCTCTTGTAAAGCGTGCGAGGACGAATACGTTGGCGAAACGGGTAGACCAGTCTGTGTCCGCATGAAAAAACACCTAGTCGGCAAACGTAAACCAAGTACCCCACTAGGCACGCATAGGACCCAGAGACATAATGGAGAGGACTTTGAACTAGGTGTCGCGATCCTCGCACAAGAATCGAGAACGCAAGAGCGCAAAACTCTCGAGGCGTTCTGGCTTAGTCCCAGAAATTCGAAAATGAATCACAGGAAAGAATGCCTCATTATCACGCGTGATATTGGGCAGTACATAAGCCTGTTATTCTGATGGGAGGGGCACATTACGCTTCCATGTGAATTCTGTGCGCTTGGTATCCACGCGACATACTCAGTGGAAGACTCATAGAAAGCGATGAGTGTGCAAAGACTCTGTGTTTAAAGTGATTGAGATTTTGGTTCAACACTTTCTGTTTGGTTATGGAGGTGTTTGGCCGTGTAGATTGCAGTCAACTTGACTTTTGGCTCTGAGGAAGGCGAAATCCGCTGAAACGTCATTTTGTACGTAAATAAAGAGGTAAAATAACACCTCGTGTTTGCTAAACAGAAGTAGAAGGAATTTCTCATAATTGCATCGATATTGTGAAAAATGCAATGAACTGAAGTTTTAACGATCATAGTAATGGATGTGAAGCGACTCATAGACCACCCAAGACACTTAGAAAATCAACAGCTCTCATAAACAACTGAGGACGAAGAAAAACGTAAAGAATAAATAGAAAATGGGACAGAAAACTGACTTTTCTTTCTGAATGTAAAACAAATCCCATGACACTGTATTATCGCACGTATGCTCATTTCAACTAGGGTAACGGTTCGCAATTGTGTCTGTAAGAAACGATACGTGGTTAAAGGCGCATGAACAAGGGAAAGTCCTCACGCTGGTCTTGTTTCGAGTTTTCTTCACTGGCACGATACGCATTATGCTGAGTGTTTAGACTAAATCTGTGTGACAATTACTGAGGATACGAGATACAATGGCCACATTTCTATCATCGAGTTTGGTGTTCGGCAATTTGACTACCAGAATAGCACGCCAAAGTTTGCTGCGTGACAATCATGTTGCAATAACGAAAAATTCGTCCATATTGTATTAGTGGCAGAGAACAATTCTTCACATTGTTCAAATAGAAAATAATTGCGATAAAAGTTGTGTAATGTAGAAAACGGAAATTGTTTATGAATGCATTTGTTAGTTTTGTTTTGGTAACGACTATCGAATGCTGCGATCGTCATTGATTAGATAGCAGAGATCGCCTACATCGTCCGCAACGTCTTTGATTCCGTAAACTATTGACTGTGAATCGAGACAGTAACAGTTATATGAATTGTGAGAATAAACCATCCAGAAGTAATCGTTGGACACAACATAACAGACGGCATGAAGTTAATCCAGTACAGGACCTCCAAGTGCTTGTTTTCAGTGACTCATCTCTGGATTGCAGAATAGACACTGTGTTAACCCGTTCATAATGCAGAATTACTAAGACGATAAAAGAAAACCATGGAAGCAAAAGGGTTCGGTTCGTGACTACCACAACACAAAACATCTCGAACTGCCACCTTTAGTGGCATTTCTTAACACAAGAAGGACAGCATATCTTAGAGATGAAAATCATACTTCAAAAATCGTGACTTCTGTTGAACGTCGGAGCCGTGACTACTTTTCCGGTACCCCAGCTGCTATCGGTCATCTTTGACTTCACCTCAGGCAGTTTTTTACTTTTGTATTGCTGTCACCAATCACCGGCTAATGATTAAGAAATGGAAAGAAATTGGACAAAAAGTAGAATAGAAAAGTGGGTAGAAGAATAGAATGTAATAGAATGTAAAATTGAAAAACTTTAGGGTATAGGATGCCCGTGCCGTAGGTAGTTGAATCTAAAAAAAGCACTATATACATATTAATTAGACAGCAGTGTTGGTTTGTACACAGAACTGTGATTACAGTTCAAATACGCTGTTTTCAAATGGTAAAACTGAACAGAAGAAAATCTTGACGTAGCACATTGCTGCAATTGATATCTTTGAGAGGTAATTTGATCATTCCTTGAGAATGGGTTAGGGTCAGTGGCTTATGTGAGCAGAAAAACCGAGGAGAGCAAAGGAGGAACATTGTACCTCAATGTCGAAGGAAGTATGCAACAAAGAAACGTTTGACTCGCTTTCCTCAGGCTATAAACACGACAAACGCAATAATAATGTGAAAAAGGGTATAAGAACTAATGTTTTCTAACAGTAGAAGCTTTAGGGGAGAAACGCTTAGCAAAGAGTTAGTTATTGAAGGGCAATTCTGTTTTGTAAGTAAAGGTGTAGGACCGTCTTCACGTGTAAAATTCGACCTTACCTCCAAAGACCTTCACATTCTTACTCATCTATAGATCGTAATTCACTTTTATAAAAATGAATTCTCGGCGAGTTCCGAGAAGCGATGACAGGTTACGGGTGTTGCATCTTGAATAGCATATGCTAAACAATATAAAATAATTAAATAGATTACTATACGTATAATATGTAAAAATAGGAATTTTATGGAGCAGATACTGCCGCGAGGAAGCCGTACCGGCCAAAGTGGGTGAGCACCGCTTTTCATATAAAATTGTTTGGTTTCGCCGCCTTACCGAAATTATCATCCATTTGTAGAATCACCTATACTGAGAAAAAGTCGAATTTTTCGAAGAGACACTTAAAGAGAAACAAACTGGAAATAATCTTGGCAACAACCTTGTCGCAACTGTTTCTTTCTTTGGTCCGTATGGGTGTGAGCGGTGACCACACGGGAACGCCCTGATACGTTTTTCGGTTCACCGGGTAAATAATCCTGCCCTACTAGCGGCACCACATTTAAACTGAAAACATTCTAAGGCTGCATGGTGTATATGCAATATTCTAATGTTATGAAGTTAGTAGAAAATAAGATGTCTGAGGGGTTTTCTTTATTTCTTTCTTGTGTTTGTTGCGTACTGACAAAAAGATTTTGAGGTCACGGCTAGAGATATCCCGTCGGCACAGTAAACGCCAGCTATTCCATGGAGATCCCCGCTTTAAGAATAACATCACAATAGTCATTTTCGAAAATGATGCATAACTGCTCTATTTCTACAAAATTCTTATGGTTTCGCCCAAGAGCGCCCTCTATTTTACGAGAACGTGAAGCGTGACAATTCCGTGGTTGCAGAGATGGATAGAAAAGAAAGAAAGAAACATTAACGATTGGTTTCCAAATGATTCACATGCCACGCATGCGTTTTCCGGAAACCTAGATAAGGTGAGTCATATATGACGCAGCTTCTTTTCGGCCCTTTATTCTAACAAATAAAGCTTTTTTGCCTTATTTTTTATAATCGTTCAATAGCTGGAGGACGGAATTTATGGCGGGCGTAATCCACAAAAAGTTCTATTCTGCACTCAAATCAGAAATGTACAACATTTCCACGGACCAAGTCATGTACTTATACACATGCTGTATATACGAAGTATACTTTACGCTTTTATTTGTTTTATTTTATTTGATCCGCCTTCACGTCTACTGTGCGGATCCCAGTACTTCTCACATCCGATTCGTTTCCTCGCATACATCGTCCACGAAGGTCTTCCAAGTTTTTATGTGTGGCTTCGGTTGCTGCTTAAGGATTTTCGTTTCATCTTGAATGCCGTAGAATGCTGGTCGAGGGATTCGCTCTGGAGTCCTGAGATAACCGGGCTGGAGCGTTCCCCTTTTGGACTGCAGAGGAAGTTCTCCCTGGACAAATCCGGTGTCAATTTACCGATCCCAGGGGGATGACACCCTTGGTCAGCCCGACGAAAAATCGAACCAACACCGTGCTTCGGATGACCGGTGTCGCTACCACTGTGTTATCCGCCCTCTGTAGTTTACGTATGTTAATTTACCAAATGTTGAAAACAACGTGGCTGAATAGTGGAGTTTCTTCCTTACATACAACTGCCAAAAACATGAGAATATATTAAGAAGAACACAGATATAATAAAGATGTAAAGAAGAACAAAATGGATACGAAAAAAAGAGATTAACAATCAAAACAAGAAAAAGGACATCCAGTTGTAAACAGAAAAGCACAACAATAGGGCAGGGTCATTTGCTGGAGAACACTTCGGACGAGGTGTGTATGCCGAAACAAGTTGCGAAAGTTAATTGTTGAGAACTTTTCCGAATTCTCGACCATCAATAGGAAAACTATGACGAAAGTGGTTTTGCCAAAGCTATGGTACTTGGATGTAACAACTAATAATCCAGACATGTTGAAACTTCGCGGATTTGAGAACATCGGAGCATCGGAAGAAAGGAATGTCGGTCGATTTTAGCTGCAAAAATGTACGTACAGCTTCTCTACGTACATAAGCATCGCTTGAAAGGCTACATCTATAGTAAAAATTTTACTAGTACCCGTAAATATCATGCTACAAGAGGTCAAGAATCGACAACTATGAGCTTCACGAACAGATCTGTATCCCTTGGCCAGAATAAGAGAGTAGATGCTTGCGTGATGTTAATCTTTCATCTGTAGGATATGATGGGCGAGCTTGCACCACGGTAATCGTCGCCACTAACGATAGCAGAGTTCTTTTGTTTTCCTCGGGAAACGTGCAGGGCAGCAATGTTTGTACTCAGGACGACCGAACGCATCGACTAGAGGCTGTGCAGTGAGTACATCATCACATTGTTGCAATAACATGTTTTCATAAAAAATTCTGTTCACTCTGTCTGTCTAGCGTGACAACATGGATGTGAATATTTTCGTAAACAGAGGTTTACAACCTCGTAAAATATGGGGAGAGGGTGCCTTAAACAAAATTTCATTTCGAATGAATATTTCATGGAAAAAGTATGCGCAGTCAAATGAGGAAACTTGTCCTCAACACTTTATACAAGTTGAGAAACGCCGCATAATCACCTCCCTCATCGCAACCACCTCTCTCATCGCACTTAGAACATTGCAGGTGTTTTTACTCGAACATGAGCAAAACAATTTAGAAATATTACCATGTGGGGTAACAACTGTAACGTGAAGCAGAAATAATTTCTACTTATTTCGCCCTATCTGATAGCAGTCAGTAAATATCTCCTGGCTAAAACGGTTTCCTTATTACATCAGTCCTTTGTGATCGCCAATGAGCGGTACTAGGAATATGCTAATTTATACTCTATTCTATGTTCTATTCGCGTTGTTTCAGATGTTTTACATGATATTTTAACCATCATGGTGCCGAGCTATTTAGAAAATTCCGAGCCGGTGGTGTCAGCGGTGGGGAACGAACGCGCTGCTAGCCTTCTCGGCGGCGAACGCGTTCACCACCACACTATGAGAGTTCTTCGTTTCACCTCTCTCTCATCCGTGTCATTGACCTAAAGGTGATGTCAGCAGTCACCCGTTCCACCCACAGCCACCAGCGGTCCCAAGTTCTGCTAACATCTCAGCATCATTATGATTATATTTGACATAATACCTTGATATTTAAAAAATAGGCAGTAAATAAAAAGGAACTACATTGTCATTCTTACATGATATTTTTTGGCGATTTCTTGTGCACGATTTTTCGTTCTGATAAACGCTGAACAAGAAAGCCAAATCAAAGAAAATGATCCATACAGCGGATTTCTGAAGACCGAATGATGCGTCGACCTCGCACAATTACATTTTGCGAAGGTTCTGATTTGTTGTAACTATTCTTGTAATCCGAAATAAAATCACTAGTGAATAAAAAGTATACACAACAAGAAAAGCGAAATAAACAAGAGGAGAGTGGAGCTACTAAGTAGCTGAGCTCAAATTGGCCGTCTCTCTTATATTAATTACTCATCAAACCATAATCAATACGATCAATAGATACTAATTCGCTATGAGCCAGTTAATATAGTACCGGCTAGTGCAGGATATATTGCCGGCGAAAATGCAGATCATACTGAATGGCCGGAATCGACCAGCATCCTCCCTGTATAAGAAGCCACCGTCGAGCGAGATTCTTCATTCGGTCGGTGTTCCACTTCATCGGATTTGACTCGGTGCGACAACGAACACATGGTCGATTCCCATCACCTGACAACGACCCACCTGTGGATCGTTACCTCGGATCAAACCGACCGTGAAGAAGACGAGGACGTCGAAACGTTAGCTGAATAAATCTTTTTGTCAACTTGGATGCAGTTTAGAAGATAGGATCTCTCAAGAATAGCAGAAGCAAAATTTCGTCTAGCCGGCAAACTGCTACGAGGAATGGAGATGTTGAAGGAACGTGAACAATTCCTGGTGAAAAGGACCAAAAACATTAAGGTACTTTACTCATTTATTGCTATGATAGACGATTCCCAGTTTCCCTAGCAGACCGTTACGTAGGAAAAACGTGACCTGACACTTCAACAACGTCAAAAACTCTGCGCACTACCCAAAGAGGGATTGAACGGTGTCTTCTTAAACCTGACAGGCACCCACGTCTTTCCAGAATACGTGGCTCAGAACGTCGAAAGCTATTCCAACTTCAAGATTCGGGTGAATACACAACGATAGCGAAGCACAGTTGCGCCGATCACGTAATAAAGAGAATAGACGACATGAAAAGAACATCGGAGTGGAGTCCAAGAGAATGCCTGAGTCTTTTTGGACAATTACTCAAATGATGAGAGGACGTGCTCATGGCTAATGTCAACCATTTGCGTTCGCAGATGGAAACAATTTTAGGAATTCGGAATGTGCCTCACGGACGCCTCCAAGTTCGAAATAGAGCACCACCAAGAACGATAATTGCGCAAGAAGGAAACGACTGAAAAAGTGCTGGAGAGCGCAATACGATCTGTAAAAATTTTAGCAGTGTAAATGAGTCGAAGAAAGGAAGGAGATGACTGAAGACAACGAACATTCCAAATTTACGGTATTATAATATTGTATGACGAGGACTAACTGAAAATGCTTACCAGTTGGCATTTCCAATCTGGAAGCCCAGCTAAAAGTAAGACTACGCCAGAGAAGAGCCTAGCAAACTATGCGTAACTATTCGGCCGCCGAAAACTTTAAAAAAGAACATCTCAATATAGCGATGCTTTTCATTTCCATTGAGCGAAGCGAGTTCACTGAGCAGTTTGACGAGCTACGAAGCAAATGGAATTTGTCAGGTTCCGAGAGAGTTACTCCGTAATTATTCGAGTGAAAAATCACTAATGAACAAGTAGTAACGCAGCGAACGGCTTGAGGAGCTTTCAAGAGCATTGACGATGTAGTGAATGGAAAAAATACCCAGCTCCGTGCTCACTTCTTCGATTCCACAATATTTCCTTCTTTAACATATGCGTCACAAACCAGGTCGCTGCCTAAGCGGGATGAAATATCCCTCAGCGTTGTTGAGCGTTTAGTCGAAAGGGCGAGACTAGGAGCACTTCGGATCATGCAAGTCAGGGCGGGGATCGGATTCTTCGGTGTATATCAACGTTCAAAATCAAAGGCGCCTTTCTATACGCCAAATTATCGAAGACACGGTGGGCTGAACACATTATGCATATGAGTAACAACCGGTGGACAAGAGCATTAGCCACTGGATTCCTTTAATTATCAAACGCATCGTAGGAAGACCACCAGCCCGATGGTCAGAGTTCTGCAGGAAGGCCCTGGAAGGAAGATATGGTTTTATACGAGCCTCCACAGCAAATACGTCCCACTAGGTCGCTCTCGCACGCAACAGGGAAAAATGAAAGGTTTACTGGCGCCCACTCGAGCCACTCGACGGCCAGCGGGATTACAGGTGATGCAGGTGACTTGTTGTTACCTAATATTCAAATACCGACTGCTGCACGATAGACTGTCTATTGAGAAACAAATCATAACCTACAGACAATTATTATGAACAACAATCGTTCTGCATAAAAAAGATTATTGGATGAGATTGCCCCCATTTGACAGGTGCTCCTGTGTAGACGATTTGACTCTATATGACAACGAAGACATCATGTCGAGAGTACGAAGAACTGTGGACCATCAACTCAGCTGTGAAAAAGTCGAAGACGTCGAAACTTTAGCTGGATAAATATTTGGTAACAACCTCGTTTTGGTTTGTTAGTGAAAAAAGGTACATTGATGTTTAGTGTTATTACATAATACTGAGACGCATATCAAAGTCACAGAGGAACGCACAGAGCATAATTCCGCACACTTTAACCGATCTTGCAAAATGTCGCATTGGATAAATATCTAAATTAACGGTAAACTTTAGATATCGTGTACGGCAAAATCATTAGTTCGATTGTAGTGGGAACAATGTTTTTGATTCTCTCCATTCTAACATCGTAAGCATGAAAAAAAAAAAGAAATCTTCCCTGAGTGGGTATAGCTTTCCATCAAACAGCACAGGCACTGACTAAAAAGGTTCTCTATAAAATTTTGTTATAAATATGCGTTCTCTAGAAGGAAATTCCTATTATCAAGACACAACCGTGAAAAACACCTAGAACCTCTTATTAAGTCTTCCGAAAATTAATATCCGATTTCAAGCCGTGCTTTCAAAACTACACATCTCGACTCAAAATAAAATTTATTAATCGGAATAAAAACCATTAGAATCTAAACATTTTTGCCAACCCCTTCAGGTCATCTACCACAGCAACAAAAGAAAGCTCGTGACCTCCTTAACCTGAAAGGTGAAATTCGCCACGAGGAAACTTTCCAGACCAACATTGCACTATGCGTTCGTTAACACTTTTCAGGCCTCAAACGTCTTTAATGTAGCGAGTCGTTTGCGCTGCACCGTGTCCGAGTTTGAACTCACGGAAGTAGATTTGTTGACATTTCCGTTTTAACTTCGAGCTTTTGCCTTCCAAAATCTTTCAAAAACTTTCAAAAATCAGTTTATGGTATAACCGAACTATTTGTAATTATATATATATATATATATATATATATATATAACTGCACAGCGTTCGAGGGAGAACTATTGCTAAAACATATACCATGAAAATGAAACTCTACATCAGGCATTTATTTCCGGAGAGCCTAACATGTTTTTCGAGTAGAAGGATCGTGAAGAAGTTCTGAGAAAATTTATATTCCACAGCATGCTTTATAGTAATCATTAGGCTTTTATTATTAAGGACAAAATTAAATGGGTTTTATGGCTTGGAAAAAAATTCAATAAAGAGCTGTAACGACATTTGTAGAGCTGAGGACCTTTGGGAACATCGAGTCCTAAGGTCTTAGTGGACTAGAAAGTCGTATAACGAATATTTAATATGGAGAACTGACTTAAAAACAAATCATTTTGTGTCGATTCGTATGCTAATCTTACAAAAATCCTTTCAAAATCTATAGAACACATCGAAATAATTGTGAATTCTGTTCAATAACTTGGTGCAGTTAAGAATGAGGCTTTGCCGAAGAACACCGAAAACAAACACTATCGAGGTAGTCTTATGCGGTGGTCAATGAACTGAAATTAATTCCGCCGTGAGAGATCGTTTCTCCAAGGACATTATGAAGACGAAAGATCATTAAAGGATGTTCCTCATATAAATAACAACTGCAAACAAATGGCCATAAGGTGGAAAGCAGCCCAGGAATTAAAGAACCAAAGGAATCTCCACAAATACGAGACGCAAAGACAAGGAAGTAACCTAAATCTCAAGTAGTGAGAAGCACATGAGGAGAGCCACAAGTGAAGTAAAGTAATTTCACGTCTGGGAATAGAAAAGCTCCCAACTTGTGCAAATACTGCACGGCAAAGCTCAAAAGGGATAACAGGGCTGAATGAAGGCTGTCTAGAAGTGTTTACATGGGTACGTCATAGAAAGCTGAGCGGGCAGAAAACCATGGACTAAGGACTGACGCATGACAGGGGCGTGTTATGACACAGATAGGAACAACGAACACATGTTTCTTGAGTGGGAAAAATTGGTGGATTCTTCCTACTCTATTTAACAAAGTTTCTCTGTATTCCTTTATTTAAAATCAAAATGTCGGATGATTCTCGACCAGATGTGAATCGTATGCAACTCATATCGCCATAAATATGTTAGTATCTACATCCAGTAACAAACTCTCTGTGTTAACAAGCCTACCAATAAAGCAATAACCAAAAAATAGCCTAAGCCTTGGTAGATAACCGGATTATTCCTAATAGTAGTATACACAAGGGCGCGTGTGGCGCAGTGGTTTGAGGCGCCACTGCGACATACACATGGAGTCGGTACCCGCGCCCATAGCTTGCCGAGCCTTCCATCCCTCTGGGGTCGGCAAATTGGTACCAGACTTGTCTGCGAGGATAGTACCACTGGCCCGATACATCGCGAGGCCACCGTGAGGAGTCATTGTAAGGGCTACTTAGGCGTTCAATTACTTGCAAACGATGCTTAGTGAGGTCGAATGAATAGCGCATCTCTCAGGGATTGATCATCGTCGAGTGCTTTTTAGAGCTTTTTAGTAGTATACACAGCGTGAATTCAGTTTTGATTTAGACAGCCGGTAACAGCATTCCAAAGTTGGTCTTGTCGCACATATTTTCAGCAGACGGCAGGAATATAGTACTACTCAACGTCGATGGAATAAATACTTGCTTACAGAAGTCTCCCATATGTTTTCGAGCAATTTGTGACAACATGTTTTCTCAGTGGGGTGTCCAGTAATGCATAGTTAAAACCTCTCCTACGCGCAACCACTCAGTGAGGATATTCTAGTAGGTTGTACGAAGTCATGTCTTTATGTCTTTGCAGCAAAGTTGTTGTTTTTAATTACCGCAGCACTGATCAATAAATTGCTATGTTTTCGATAAGCACGCAGGAGGTTGGTACTAGAATCTTTGTTCACAAAAGGTGACGTTACGGCAGATTTTGTCGTCCTTCGGAGCCTGAAGAGCTTAAGTAGACAGCAATCTTGTCAGCCAAATGCTTCCACAATCTCAACAGAAAAAACATGAGACCCAAATTTCAATCGAATTTTGGAAAAAGTAACCTCTTCATACACTCATCGTTTTTTGTGAGTCTTGCACACAGTATTCCACTTGGTAGGTCAACCGCACAGACAAAGTTTACATGGGTAGGTAGTGCGGCTGTCTCATATCAAAAATCATTCTGAGATATTGTTAGAGATCACGCGTGATAAAGAGACACTGCTCTCTGAGGCTCATTTTTGACTTCGTGGAATTCACATAGAACTCTTCGAGAGTTTCCAGGAAGCACTTTCTTTTAGCTTCGACATTGATCAATTATTCGTTGACTACTTAATGAGGAAACAAAAGGTTGTTATAACCTCGGCAGGTAAAATCTAGTACAAAAATTCTCATTGGCACAGTAAATAGGTTTTTTTAAGCACTCACCGTTTTGTTTTTTGTAGGCCTTCCGGCGATTTGGTGGAGACCGGCCGCGCACGCACAGTCTCGTGTGAAGAATGCGCCTGGTTCAGGTCAAAAAACTGGCCCAATTATGGAGCGACTTTTTTTCAACTTGAGTCAGGCACATTCCCCAACTTTGTGCTGCTAGTCTCCACCAAATAACTGGAAGATATAAAGGGAAAAACGGTAGGTATCCTAAAAACCGAGTTTTATTATGCCTCGGTAACCACAATCCATAGAGCAATAATTCCTCGAATACTCTGTTGTTGATGGCACTGACCGATTGAACTAGCTGAGAGACAGACGAAACGAAGGGTCCGCATGGCGCGTTAGCCCCCGGGTAAAGGATAATAGCACGTTCGCTCCCCACCGCGGACACCTAAGATCTGGAGTTTTGTAAGTATCTCAGCATCGTTGTGGTTGTAATGTAATTGAATAGTTACGATTCTTTCATTTTATCGTATGCTTTTGTATTAATGATCACATCCACTGTTCCTCATGCCACGTATCAATTTTGGAGTATGTAATAATTATTTCCAGCGTTTTTTTCTAGCATAAATAAATCGCAGTTTTAAGTTGCACTTCATGGCTATGCATCTATTCCGTCGTAGTATGTTTTGCATCTCTCTATCTCGAACTAGCACTCCAACTACATGCATACTATAGATATATCTCTTCTTGTTTATTGTTGAACCTTTTGTGTCTACTTATGATCCTCATACAAGTCCTCATACATATCATACCGACATGTCTCACACCCAGCCACAGATTTGCTATTGATCTCTGGTTGCATAACAATAGTCAGTCCCACTTCTTCCTGACCATACTTCATGAGGGGCAGTTTGCAATATCATTATTTTGCTATCATATCACCATAACAATATTGCATACGTTATGTTAGCATTGCTAGGGCATCCTATTGCTCTTCATACTATCTCTATCTATCGGTCATTGTTACACATGTTTTTTACGCTTACTTGGAGACTTGGATACTTGGATGGCCCGTCCTCATTGGTTGTGCGAGACCCCGCGCAATCTCTACAGTTTTCTCGGAGTTATGCTGGTTTAGCCATTCTGGTTCCCTCGAGATCCGAGGTTAGCCAGGCCAAAGTCTGCCTCATGTCGTCACTACCACAGGCAGCCGCCGCCCTTGTGGATCAGAAGGAGGTTTGCCACCATCCGACTAATTTGGTACCAGCATGGTAATGGATTTTAGTATTGGTTTACTCTTAGCTGGGCTTCCTGATGGAAACGCCGGACACCTTCTCGGTTTGAAGGACTCTGCCAAGGGGATGAATTACCTGGCTGTACAAGGCAACCCGGCACCCAGGACCAGCTTCCAACCACGATGAGGCGGTGAATCGTTGAGAGGGATTTTTACACTTATGGTCTAAATACCGCTATTTCGCTATTGCTGTATTATTATTGTTATATACAGGTCTAATTCAAGTTAGAGGTATTGCTCTGTGGAAATGTCAAATAGGTTCCACGTGGCAACTTCCTACGATTTCGTACATACTACTTGGAGGTAAGAACTATATGGTGATGAGAACTGATTCAAAGACTCAATTCCAATTAGGAACTGCCAAATTCTACTGAATTGGTCTAACTGCTACATTGTGGTGCATCAGCCTAAGTGCTGCATTCTGGTGCGTCGGCCTAACCACTAGTCAGTAATTTTATAAATAACTTATAAGACCGGCTTTCTATAAACCGTGGCATAAATCTTCGATATATCTGTATATATTCTTACGAAATCTTGACCTGAATTTGTTGCGCTGATGCGAAGTTGGTGTAAGTTGTTGTTGTTGTAGTTTGATGGCTGGTGTTTCGGTGATTTCGCCTTCCTGAGATCTTGGACCTATTCCAGTGTAACAAAAGCCTTATAACCACAACGTTGCTGAGATATTTGCAAAACTCTGGACCGCAGGTGTCTATGGTGGGGAACGAACGCGCTATTATCCTTTCCGGGGAGTAACGCGTTCACCACCACACCATGCGGGTCCTTTGTTTCGCACGTCTCTCAGCTATTTCTATCGACCTTTTTGCCACAGCAATCACCCGTCAGCGGGGTTGATCTGGGGAGCGCAAATCGGCATAGAACCCAGTTAAGCTATGGCTGTAGTTGAAATCACAATGTTTAACGTTTTGTTTTCTGCCTTCTATAATTTTCATGGCAGGTTACTAAGCGAAATGCAATTTAAACGTTGCTGAGATATTTGCAAAACTCTGGACCGCAGGTGTCTATGGTGGGGAACGAACGCGCTATTATCCTTTCCGGGGAGTAACGCGTTCACCACCACACCATGCGGGTCCTTTGTTTCGCACGTCTCTCAGCTATTTCTATCGATCTTTTTGCCACAGCAATCACCCGTCAGCGGGGTTGATCTGGGGGGCGCAAATCGGCATAGAACCCAGTTAAGCTATGGCTGTAGTTGAAATNTTATAACCACAACGTTGCTGAGATATTTGCAAAACTCTGGACCGCAGGTGTCTATGGTGGGGAACGAACGCGCTATTATCCTTTCCGGGGAGTAACGCGTTCACCACCACACCATGCGGGTCCTTTGTTTCGCACGTCTCTCAGCTATTTCTATCGATCTTTTTGCCACAGCAATCACCCGTCAGCGGGGTTGATCTGGGGAGCGCAAATCGGCATAGAACCCAGTTAAGCTATGGCTGTAGTTGAAATCACAATGTTTAACGTTTTGTTTTCTGCCTTCTATAATTTTCATGGCAGGTTACTAAGCGAAATGCAACCAAAACGTTGCTGAGATATTTGCAAAACTCTGGACCGCAGGTGTCTATAGTGGGGAACGAACGCGCTATTATCCTTTCCGGGGAGTAAAAAAAAAAGATCGATGGAATTAGCTGAGAGACGTGCGAAACAAAGGACCCGCATGGTGTGGTGGTGAACGCGTTACTCCCCGGAAAGGATAATAGCGCGTTCGTTCCCCACCATAGACACCTGCGGTCCAGAGTTTTGCAAATATCTCAGCAACGTTGTGGTTGTATTTCGCTTAGTAACCTGCCATGAAAATTATAGAAGGCAGAAAACAAAACGTTAAACAAAAGCCTTATAATTCGGTAAAATATCAATGGTATCAGTGGAGATCTAACATATAAATGAACGGCATTTTGACCCGGATGGTGTGGTGGTGAAGTGCGCTGATCCCCGGTAAGGACAACGCGCGTGTTCGTTCCCCACCGCATACACCTGCGGTCCGGAGTTTTGCAAATATCTCAGCATGATATACGAGATATGAGTAGTATTCGTGAATAATTTTCTCCATTGCCTAACAGGACGCTGTTAGTGTTAACATACCCTGCCCATTAAAAAAAGGCAGTAAATAAAGGGGTTAAGAACATTTTGTTTAAAAAACTATCCCATCTAAATGTTCTTTTATGAGGACATAAAGTGGCCTACCCGTTACGGCAACAGCACGCTGAGTGGTTTTTAAACAAAATGACGTTTATTTATATAATAAATCTTTATTAATACTTTAGATGTTTCGCCTATATGAGGCTATTGTTATTTAGAATACATCCAGGGTCTGAAAAAGGTGAGATCGCCAAAATGTCAGGCATCGAACAACAGCAACAACAAACAACAGCAACAAACAGCAGCAACAAGCAACAATAACAACGAGAAACTAACAACAAGACACAGCAACAACAATAAGCTACAAAGAACAGCAACAAATAACAACAAAGAACAACAGCAAACAACAAGCAACAAAAACAAAGAGCAACAACAAACAACAACAACGATGAGCAATTAACAACAACAAATAGCAACAGGAACAAGCAACAAAGAACAACAACAAACAACAACGAAAAATAACAAAAAACAACAACAAGCGACAGCAGCAAACAGCAACAGCAAAGAACTACAACAGCGAGCAAGAAATAAAAACAAAAAATAAAAAGCAACAAACGACAACAACAGACAACAACAACGACAACAACAATAATAGCAACAACTTATACTAGCTTCGTATCATCTCAACAGTTTTTTTAGGCAGTTTGTAAGAATATGTATAAATTTTAGAAGTGATAGAGCTGACACGAGATTGGTACAAAATTTTTTAATCGGCTAACGTCCCAGTGCTTCCACTTTCGTCGGAGCTGCATTGATTCAAGTCGGTGATCCACAACTGTTCGTTGTCGCGCCAGCACACGCAGTGTGCCAGCAAATGAGGTACTGATTGGTGGAGGATGCGTCACCCGCCAAATTGAAAATCACTTAGGATGGCGGTAGTCGATTCACATCCATGCTTTAAATAGGACAGAGCCGAGTGAAGTTTCCTTTTCGCGTGGTAATCCTTCCATTGGATTTGCCTCGATGTGACGAGAAGCATCTATATCGCGACAACGACCAGGTGTGGATCGTGGGAAGCTGTGGAACTCAGATCAATGTGGTTCTGAAGAAGGTGAAGGCGCCGAACCGATGGCCGAATAAAAGTTTTTATACCAGCCTGTTGTTAACCCAACCATTTATGAAATTTTTGAGAACGATGAGTGTTTATAAGCAGTTGCTTATTATGCGGATAAAAATTTATTCGGTAAGTTTCATCTGGCGACGTCATGGAAATCTGGCAGAGTGGGGTATGTGTTTTGTTCGTCTTTAAGCTTCCCAACTAGGTGCTCCCTTACGCGGACTCAAAGTCCTCTACACGTTTAGCCTACGTATTTCCACACGCTTTACAAGAAGTCAGATATCGTTTCTACCAAACTTATGCAATCGCTCTCACTATCGTTAGGACAAATTATTCGATTTTTCTGTTATGCACAGACGATCATACAAACGGTTACGAACTAGCTAGCGCTTTGGATTGTTGGGTGGTACTTCAGCCATTGTTACCCGATTGTCTGGATGGACCCTTTTTAACCACCGTTTTATAGTTGTACGAATTTTGTTTGAAATGAAGAGGATAAATAGGGTCGTATTCTCGTAAAAATATCATTTTGAAACTATTTGGCTATAACTGGGAGAGTTTGCAGCTAATTCCTTGCCAGTTAGACGTTAAGATAAAGGAGTAACATCTTAGTGATGCTACCTTTCATCGTCCATCGTAAAAAGAAAGCAGAACTCACTAGCGAAAACTAAACAATTAACGCGTGAATTAGAAAGGCTGGCAGGCTTAAAATCAAGCGTTATTTCCAACTTCACAACGATTATACCAGCACGTGTCGTTTTGTACTTATCTATTAAAGGAAATAAATTGGTATCAGCCGAGGACGTTGCGTAACTATTCTATCATCGTTAAATTTTAGACCCATTAACAATTATGTAGACAGGCTAACGGATAGGATAACATGGTTTCTAAGCTAGATACTAACACAGTTGTTTAACCATATTCCAGCTCACTACGTGAACACCCAAATATTCGTAGAACGTTTATGTAAGGCGTCTCTTAACAACTCGTGGGTGATGGAGTCCTTCGGCGTTCTCGTGTTTTGTACCAACGTATCGAATAACTCCACAATGCAAGACAAATCAATCCCGTTGACAGGTGATTGCTGATGGCACTGATCGATAGAACTAGCTGAGATACATTCGAAACGAAGGACCCGCATGGTGTGGTGGTGAACGCGCTACTCCTCGGAAAGGACAATAGCGCGTTCGTTCCCCACCTTAGACACCTGTGGTCCAGAGTTTTACAAATATCTCAGCAATATTTTATTAATCCTTTTCTACCTATACAACGAAGCAGAGCACGTAGGTCTTTACAAACCTACCTCATTAACGCGCTGAAGGCAGCGGTGATGCACATTGCGATCCATGCAGAGCCCTCGTAGAACTTTGCAACAGATTGTCGAATGAAAACATTATCGCCAAATTTGAACAGCGGCCGTAGAGCTAAAGCAGAAACGACTTTATTTAGTCTTTTGGCAAAACCATGCAAAACATCCGAATATGCTAAACATGCCTGAATCTAAATTCGCTCAAATCTTTCTTTAGCAGTTGTCTACTCAAATAATTCCAGTGTAGTAATTCCAGAGAGAGTGTGAGAGAATCGTTTGCAGCTGAAAGTTAGGTTTTTCATAAAAACGCGAGAGGAAATTTGTATGCCGCAGATGGAAACCATCGACAGTGGATATTTGTGAGCGACCGGTTTGGCACTGCATAATGGCAACAAAGACGCGAAGAAAGTCGCCGACGTGTCGTCTGAGCTGTTTCGAGCTTTGAGTTCTGAATTCCGCATTTCACATATACCAAAAGGAAAAGTCACCATTCGTATTGGAATTCATGCAGGTTACAAATCCCATAAACGTTTTTTACATACTCCGCAGATTATTCAAATTTCAAGATTTTGTCTTAGCAAGTATGTCGGTTATGAAAATTGTATCGGTTAGCTTGAGTGTATTAGACATCAAATCCAGCTTCGAAATATAGTTAATTCGTTACACGAGCGGTATCCGCCACAGAACGGTGGACAAAACTTTGCTTGTAAAGATGCAATCGATGTCGGTGATGGAAGAATGCTGAAGTCGTATATACTCGTTTCTGAACGCGATAACGTGTTTATTTCTCAGTAGTAAGCCTCCGTCTTAAATTTCGGCGTGCTCTGAGGAACCAGTAAGGGCAGGTGTCGCTCTATTTCCAGTACCCTCTTGCAAACTTCTCTGCCCTACATTCGCTTTCAAAGACATTCTCTTCCTGGAGTTAACATCCTTATAAAACTTTTGAGAAAGATTTTAAGTTAAAATTCAAGGCTCGAAACAGTCGTAAGCCAGAGCCAACGACGATCTATTCCTGACCTCCTTTCTTCGCCGAGACCAAAAAAAATGAACAACTTAGTACTAAAAATGGTATTTTTTCAGCAGTACATGTAAGCTGGAAGAGCATCGAGTTGTATCAAGTCCAACAAAGACTAAAAACAATGTGAAAAAAACGCCTGATTAGGACCAATATTGAAGAAGATCACATCGTGAAATCACGTATGATCAGCATTGAACAAGAAATAAGCCCGCAGATTCCCAAGTTGCAGTCGAATTACACCTGAAGCGGGCCACCAGCGACGATTACTAATTCAAGACGACGTAAGGAATGGAGAAGGTGCTTGTTTTGCATGACATATGAAGACAGTGATGAATACCTGAAGTTACGATAACCACTTTTAGAGAGTTATGTTGAAAAGCTGCTATATTGAAAAGGAACGGCGGGAAAATTCGCAGAGGATATTTAGATACACGAGTTTCCACTTTTGTATTGCAGCCCACTTTTTTCATCAACCAAGAATTGGACAGCAACCGAGTCCAATAGGTTTAAACCTCATTATCTTCGAAACTTACTCTCACTTTGCACTAGTGCGTACGAATGGAGACGCACCTATGCTGATTACAACGGTCTAATGTACCGACTGTCGTTCGAAACCACAACTCGGGTAAGTCTTGCCGGAACAGATGAAATATTAAAGGAGGGACAAGAATACAACAAAGTTAGATTTATATAAAAGTTCTGTGTAAATGGCATATGTCTACAGAGCCGAGAAACTCAATTTGGCGTTGGTGGTATCCTTTCATCGGTAACAATTTTGATATTTAAGAACAGAGATGTTTTAAATGTGCTAGGAAATCAAGAGATTCTCAGCCAATACATGAAGATACTTTATAAAGTGTGCAGTAGACAAAAGAAACAGTGTGTTTTTACAGCAATGTCATCACAAACGAAACTCGTCAACCATATGGGACTCTGATCAGTGCAAAACGCCGACTTTCTATGAAGCTTGACATAAATGGCCGTTTTATTTATTTATATGATGTTTTAAAGTGATCTTTTTGAGCTGATGCGAGGTTCGTTGCCGTTGTTGTCGTTGCTATTGGTGTTGTTGATCGATGGCTGCCGTTTCGGCGATTTCGCCTTTCTTAGAGCATTGCTGTTACGAGTGGCACTCTCGCAACAGCTTATCAGTTTCAGTTCATACCAACTTTGCAACACCTCGAAAAGATCAGTTTGTAAGATCGTGCAAATAAATATATAAACTCTGATCAGCGTTTCTTCCTCAGTGGAAGGCACGTAAAAACGGTCCTGAAAAAGACGATTCTCCCCAAACTTTAGCTACCGTTGTGCTGTACGTGCTTTTGCATGGAAGTAAACGTATGCTGTATAACAACCTCGCGATTGCTGAGAAGCAAACGTTGTTTACAACTCATCGCGAGGTTAATAGAAAGCCGATCCTGGGAACTGTTATTATCAATGCGAAAATAAGCGACCTAAAAGGTGGTTAACTGTCACCGAAAGTTTTATGACATGATAAATTAGTCAGGCAAAAGAATTGCTGAACGATTCAGATGTCTTTTGTGGAGGAACCAATATATCGCTGAACTCGACGAGAACTACGTCTAAAAACTGGATCCGTTTTGAAAATCTATCCACCCGCAATGGAATAAGAGTTTCCAAAACTCCTGCTATGTAAACTTGGTGCTTTAGCTTGGAGGTAGTTATTACAACTAAGTTGCCTACCCAAGTGTACTACAAAGAAGCAATTTGGGAGCTTATATGAGCATCATCACCTGTATCACCTGTAGTCCTGTCGATCGTCGATTGACTCGAGCGGGCGCCAGTAAATCTTCTATTCTCCCCTGTCACGTGCAAGAGTAGCCCAATGGGTTCTGCTCTCTCTAGAGACTCGTCGAGCATCATATCTTTCTTCAAGGCTCTTTGTGAAGAACTCTGACCATCGGGTCGGTGGTCTTCCTCCAATACACTTGGCATCCCGAGGAATTCAGTCACTAACGTAAATAAATTTAGCGAGATGACATTGCATTTCCTAATTCCTCTTTTGACGTCAATGATAATATCGTTGTGGAATGGTGATATCTCGGTTGTGAAATTTTTGTACAGCTCACGAAGAATCTTTATGAACTGAGTAGGGACTCCTTGACTATCAAGGTCTTCCAATACTGCTTCCATCTCAACTGAATCAAAGGCGTTCTGTAAATCGACGAAAGTGAGACAGAGCGGTCTTTTGTACTCTCGCGATACCTCAGTGAGTCTTGTTATCGTGTGGATGTGGTCCATCGTACTAAATCCCTTTCGAAACCATGCTTGCACAGGTGGCCGCCATTTGTCCAGTGTTCTGTCAATCCTGGTCAGGACAACTGAGTGAAAAGTTTGAGACAACAGATAGCATGCAGATTGGACGATAGTTGCAGATATCGTGTTGGTCAGTCTTCTTAAAGAATAACACGGTCTTGCTGGATAATTTTCTCCATTGCCTATCAGGGCGCTGTTAGTGTTCCGTCTGAGCGTCGGAGTGCATTCACCTTGCTCTTGTAACTGGCGAAGTTTCGGTAGGTTTTACGAACGCTTTTCCCAGCTTCAACCATTACTACTATTGCTGCTCTTCTCTTTTTAAGATCTTCTTTTATCGCCTGTCTGCATTGTTTTACAAGTTCGGACGTTAGTTCGCGGTTGACTGCAGCTCATGCGATTCCACGCTGGTCGAGTGTTTTTGGAGATAAACGTCACTTGGTGACTTTCGAACTCTCAGCTTTCATAGCGCTAACGTAAAGATGTTGAATGAGCCGATCGTATTTTTCGTTGATTTTATCGACAACGGCATCTTTCGAACAGCTAACTAATACGTCTAATAAGTTCCAGTTTCCGGTAATTCTGGAAATGCGGTTTTTGAATTTAGCGACTTTTTCTTCCTTCCACGATAAATAGAATCTTGCACGAAGGAGGCAATGGTTTGATCCCGTGTAGAATTTTGGGAAAACAGCGATATCGGTTAGGTAAAACCTTCTGTTTACTATAATGTGGTTTACTTCGTTATGGTACTCTCCATTGGGAGACCCTCACGTCCGGCGTTGAGGGTGGCGCTTCTGGAATTGCGAGTTGCTATGGATGGCCTTGGTCGCCAATGATAAACTCAGATAGCCGCTCACCCTGTTCGTTCAATTCTAATCCATGGGTCCCAATGCGACGTTCTTCAGACGTTCTTCTTGGTCCAATCTTTGGTTCAGACAACGACGAAGATTGTCAACGCCGGTTGTGTTTCACATCTTTTTAATCTTAAACGTACGATTGGAACTGTAAGCTGTTCAAATGAATCGATGTCCATCGAGAAACTCGTGTTAACGAGAACGCCGACGCCGCCGACTCCTCTACTGTCGCATGTCCCGAGCAACAGCTCTTTTCCTGTGTCATAGACGGCGTTGAAAGGCTGGCGTCTTCTCGTCTCGTCGAGGCCGATGATGTCGTGCCTTATCCTTCTTGGTTGCATGAGCAAGTCTTCTATCGAGAAATCGGATGCAAGTGTACGTGCATTGTAGGTACAGATCGTCACCATAGCTCTTTGAAATCCAGGCTGTTTTCGTTGGTCCTGAGATTTTAGCAGCCTCTCCGTACTCTTTCTAACCAACGCTGCGAAATTGCTTTTTTTTACTGTGTTTAGCATTTCTGATAACCACGCATAGCTTGCTGGGCTCTGAGCTTGGAGGCTGGGCATACTTACGTGTAGCTTGCCAGGCTCTGCCAGAATGGACATGGAGCTTGTTTGTTGGAGGCGACTCCTAACCGTCTCTCATATACTTCCCAGTCACTTGATTGCAGACTTTTGGCCGAATTGACTCGTAGAATACAATCCGCATAAGCAAGAACGCACCCACAGACGCATGAATGAATACGCTTAGCAAATACAGAATGTGTGTGCCAAATCGGAGCAGCAGAAACAGGGAGTCCATCCCCTGGATCCACCTAGGTATCAGGGAGCAAAGGTCGCCTTTGGTCCGTGATTAACCCCTATCCGCCACCTGGGACTCGCCACGTAACCTCGCGATTTACCGGCTTGAAATCCCTTATATGATGGGCATCCGTGTTGTGAGCACCATGAATGTTGATATCTTCGACTCTTCAATTTTTACTGGCCCAGTAATCTAACTCGGTTCTCTCGATGGAAAAGGAGGAGGAAAAAGTGATGCAGCTAATGAACAACGGAATGAAAACGTTGTTGGAGATCAGTGTCCCACTTGGTATAAAGTTGTTCACATAAGATTCTTTATATCGCGAAATTAGCTCAATTCGGATTAATCATGCCATTTTGATGAAGGTTACCGTTATGTTTAGATGCATAATTTTTCAAGGATAACTACTGATCGGTGCGGTTGAAATAATCCTCTCTCCATACTGTTTATTTGGCGATTCGGTTAGCACCGCTAGTATAATTGAGAACAGTGTGAAACTCAAGTCGCCCTTAGTTCTTTCTCTACAAATTGCCAGAATTCAGTTTTTTTTTACTCCTAGTGTAGATTTTTCGGTTAGGAGCGTTTCACCAGGCCGAATACATATTCCCATGGATACGATGAAATTTTTGACCAAATCACTTGGTGGCTAAAAGACGGGACAACGAGAAGAAGATAGAGTAACTGTTGTACATTATAATAACAGAAATCAAATGTCGAATAACTCCGCAATGCAAGCCATATTCGAACACCTTCTACAACACGAAGAAGAAATAAACATGTATGGCTTCAGGATAGAGCACCTGATGGCACTCTTAAAAGAGTGCTTGAGCTGCTCAATCTTCAGATGGTATGGAAAGTTCTACGCTCAAATAAGAGGGTTGGCAATGGGACAACGACTGGCACCAAGTCTTGCCCTTTCGTTTATGCTTAAGCTGGAAGCACCAGTGATTGATATCGGGCCGCTACTCTACTGTAGATTTATAGATGACTGTTTTGTTCTTTGCTCAGCACAAAAGAAAATAGGCAAATGTTTCGAGTTGTTGAATAAACAGTCAGAGCATACCACGTTCACCCGGAAACACCGAGAAAAACCGAAAAAAATGGCTTCCATTCCCGAACGTCCAAATCAACCGGTCAGAAAGTGGCTACATTACGAAGTGGTACGGAAAGCCAAGTAGTAAAATCATCTTGGTACATTACTTCTCTTTTCACCCCTCTCACACAAAAAGAGCGCTTGTAAGAAACATGTTTCGAACAGCAACCAACGTGTGCACGGGAAGAGAGCAGAGAGAGGAGTCCCGGAACTTGGCACGGCAAATAGCCATTTCTAATGGCTACGAAACTGTAGCTCAGGATAGGTGTAGAGGAAATCGTAGGCCTCCAAACGACAACTCTAGCGATAAAAAGGTTCCGTTTATCCTACACTTAATCTTTAATGATGTAAGCGCAGCTATAAAACGCTGCCTAAGAAGGACGGCTCTAGAAAATTCGGTAAACGTAGTCGAAATGCCACCGAGTAAACTTAGGCGCCAGCTAGTTCGTAACCGCCTATATGACCGTCTATGTGCAACGCAAAGTTGCATAATTTGCCCCAGTGGTAGAAACGGTGATTGCATGAACTCGGTTAGTTTATCTAATATGTGCAACTCAAAATTGCATAATTTGCCCCAGTGGTAGAGACGGTGATTGCATGAGCTCGGGTATAGTTTATCTGATCCCGCTGTAAGACGTGTGGTGGCGAATACATTGGCGAAGCGGGTAGACCCCTCTGTGTCCCGCATGAAAGAACACCTAGCCGGCAAAAATAGACCAAATACCCCGCTAGGCACGCATAGGACCCAGAGACATAACGGGGGCGACGTAAAAGAACACCTAGCCGGCAAAAATAGACCAAATACCCCGCTGGGCACGCATAGGACCCAGAGACATAACGGGGACGACTTTGAAGTACGTGTCACGATCCTTGCGCAGGAATCAAGAACAAAAGCGCGCAAAACTCTCGGGGCGTTCTGGATTAATTCCAGAAATCGGAAAATGAACCGCAGGGAAGAACGCCTCATTATCACGCGTGATATTGGACAGTATATAAACCTGTTATTCTGATGGGAGGGGCACATTAGTGAATTCTGTGCGGTTGGACTTCACACGTCATACTCAGTGGAAGACTCATAGAAAGCGCTGAGTGTGCAGAGATGTGTTAAATGTGATTGAAATCTTGGTTTAGCGTTTTCTCTGCTTGGTTATTGAGGTGTTTGGCCGAAGAGGTTGCTGTCAACTTGACCTTTCCGGGTTCTGAGGAAGGCGAAATCCGCCGAAACGTCAGCTTGTACGTAAATAATAAAATAAATAGCATCTCGTGTTTGCTGAACAAAAGTAGAAAGAAATCAAAAAAGGTTTTCAGACAATCACAAACGTACAGTACTAGAGGAGTATGTAGCAAAGTGGTTAAAGGTGCCCTTCAACACACGTCGTTGGTTCGACTTAGGACCACAAGCTCGCCAGGCTTTCCACTAGTACGCGCTCTCATAATTGCTACCATAATTGTTTGGGTTGTTAGCCGCAACAAGTTGTGAAATTGTTGGCTACGGCAAGTCGTTGTGCAGCATTCAGTCATCTCTGAGATGGTTGAGACGTCAAATGCATGGCGAACATCTAGAGACTTGACTAAGCCGCAGAGGTTTCTCCTCTCACATACCACTTGTCTTTAGAGGTTTTATTTTCCAGCCGTTCAGAACACTCTTTTGAAGACTGCTGAAGCAGTTATTGTCGTCAGTGCCCTTATGTCAGAGCTCATTTCTCTGCATTATCTAATTGATGCCATTCAAATGGCAACGACTAGTGGCTTTATTCAGAAGAGCTGTGGAACCCTATGACTGCTCTGCCCCAAAGAGTAGCTGCAATCTCGAAATTGTTTAATGGGCATTTTCATTTTAATTGGTATACCAAGTTTTGACGCTAGTTCACTGTATGTTAAAGTGGAACAACAGCACTCACAGACCGAACATTCGTTCACACTGAGCATTATTCCATGCACGATTGTTTGAAGATGGCCAATTCTAAAAGTGTAGAAGACTTTCTCAGTATTGTAGAATTGTGGGCCAATTCAGATAGTCTATAAATGAGCTTTAGATTAACCACAATTTTAACTTATTATTTACTGCCTACCCTTTTAATGGCAGAGTATACTGCGAAATATAACTTCAATGATGATGAGAAATTTGCAAAACTCCGGACCGCAGGTGTCTGCGGTGGGGAACGAACGCGCTATCAATCCCGCTGACGGGTGATCGCTGATGGCAAAAGATCAATAGAACTAGCTGAGAGACACGCGAAACCAAGGACCCGCATGGTGTAGTGGTGAACGCGCTACTCCCCGGAAAGGGTAATAGCGCGCGTTCGTTTCCCACGGCATACACCTGCGGCCTGGAGTGTTGCAAATATCTCAGTGTCATTGAAGGTTGTATTTCGCAATATGTTAAAAAGAGTAGGCAGTGAATAATAAGTATTTAGGGCTTCCTACAATTTGTTCAATACCTTTGGTAAAACCGTTTAAATTCAATAACAAATGTGAAGTGAATTAGCTGTGAGAAAAACAGCTTAATATCATGTGTTTGCATTTTCCGCTTAAAGAGCAAGTTTTTCAAGGATGAAGCAGTATAGTACGAGCAAGATGATCTGCTAGAAGGCTGATTGCGAGAGGATTCCTTTGAATTGATGTTCCACTCACAACCAACCATATTGCTTCACTGTCAGTACTCGTTATTCCTTTTTATTATTACTAATCTTTAATATGAAAAGGCGAGTGGTGCATCGGTAGTGGTGCTACACATCGCGACAACATTGCAGGTTCTACCTCTGTCTAGGAACGCTAAGCCTCTCAACACTTTTGTGTTCATCTAACTCACTTCTTTACATTCAAGTGCTCTAGCCAAGCCATCGAAGGACGAGAGGGAGAAACGACTCTACTACCATTTAATGACAAACAGGAAGAGAAAATTAATCGTCAAACAGCAGCTGAAGCTAAATGATTATGTGAAGAGGTTTGCGGCTGATTGATGCTGAAGATGAATGGTATTAAAGAAATTTTGCGATCCGAACAACATGTGCTATCATACGGTGTGTGAAAAAAGTAGCTAATTGTGTGCGCTCCAGACTGTACTGGTACTGATTAATCCTTTCATCGCTTCCGTTATGTTGTTGTTCCCAAACAAAATGACGTGGATATGGAAAGAACTGTTAAGATTTAGAACCATATTTTTGAGCAAAGGCTATGACAAACTGAGTACTGCTGAAGGTGCTGAATTCGGAAGCAAAATCGAGGAAGATGAAATGCTCTCGAAAAACACTAACACTGTAGAATGCTCAAATTTCGCGTTTTCCATCTTTTTTCTGGATAAGTCTACACATGCGTTCCACTCGGTAGCCGTCTGCAGTTCTCTGACAAAAAATTATTTCTGCTTCCAGTAATGAATTTTAATAGTTCTAACTGGAACTGAACGCATTTGTTACCGCTAAGTGGTGGAAAGCTAAAAGAACAGAGGAACTGACAAGAAATTCTAATCTCTATTCGAACTAAAATGCTCTTATTAAAAGAACTGCTAGTGTCGACGAAGTTCCAGTGGCTTGGGAACGCTTTCAGCAAAATTATTTAAACATTTAATGCAGTATTTTTACATTTTTAACTTATTATTCACTGTCTACTTTGCAAAACTCCGGACCGCAGGTACCTGCCGTGGGGAGCGAACGCGCTATTGTCCTTTCCGGGGATTAACGCGTTCACCACCACACCATGCGGATCCTTCGTTTCGCCTCTCTCTCAGCTAGTTCTCGATCACTGCCATCAGCATTCACCAGTGAGTGGGATCGGCGATTTTTGACCAGTTCAATAAATTTAACTGATTTCTGATTGCGTCTGAAAGTGTATTTGATGAAGTGGGCGCGTAAGTGGAAAATCTTTTATTTACATTAACACTCTTCAAATAAGTTTCCCAATCTATCCACTTCCCTTTGCTCAACACGGGTGTTTTTACGTCGGCTTGCCATCACAGGTTCATGGCTGAGAAATCATTGCATAATTCGAAAGACCGATTTGTTATACTTTGGCGCTGACAATTGGCATGTGGAAACCTTAAGAACTGCCCTATCTCAGCTGACGCGAGGTCGCTGCCAGTTCTTGTTGTGATTCGGTACCTGGCGACTTTCTCAGACTATCATCCCGTCTCAACTCAACAAGGGTAATCGTTAGGATTCTAAGACACCAGCAAAGCTCGGAACTCTAGTCATGCTTCTATCCCGTGACTACCCTTTCCGAAGCCTTACGTGCTATCCACCAAAGACCACCCAGCCGAAGCTCTTGTTTCCTCGTGCCTGAAAAGTAATCGCGGATTAAAACTCTCTTGAGGTTCCAAGTGTTGTTTATGTCTCATCACACTCCTAGTTGCATTCCACACTGCACTCTACCATGAAAAAAGAAAGCCTGTAAATAAAAAGTTAACTCAATATGATTTCAACAAGGGAACCTTGTGAGATACACACAAGCTAGCAAAAAATTAGTTTAACAACAATAAGGTGCTGCACAAGCAAGAATTCTCGTGTGAAATAGTGTTTTCCTTCTTATGTACCCAGGTCTGAGCTTTATTTTTAGGCTACGAAATTGAACAGCATTGTTTTTGTCTGGTTACTTCCTGATTTTACAAAAAATATGTTAGCAAAGCCAAGATAATATGGATGACCGCCAATGCCATCGACTAACTATTTCTCCATCATCGTTTCCACGCGATTTTCACATTTTCTGCTGGTAGCACCAAGTTCCTTGTAATCGCTCAACAAGAGACGAAAAACAGTAAGATGTACATAGGTCAGTTAAATGAAGGGACTCTTTCCATTCTTAATGGAGAAATTCTCACATGTGGGAGACATTGGCCTTGTCCTGCACTCATCCATTTCCTATTTAGTTAGCTAATGCGAAATCCTATCGTCGCGCTTAGCTACTCTTCACCTTCAACCTTCCCGTCACGAGTAAGCTGCCATCTTCTGTTGTTGCACGCCAACTTGTGTAACCAGTGAGAGAGGAAGGCGGACGCGTTGCACAGCCGTTTAGAGAAACCCAATCCGCAACGAAATGTTCTCCGGTAAATGACAAGGATTAAAGGTGGCGAAAACTAAAGGATGATAAAAAATGGAAAGTCCAAAGGTGGAAGAAAACGGAAGGAAGAGAGAAAGTCTTTTCTCAACGTTATCCGATCGGCTCTATATCACTGAATGTGACCATTTCTCAAGGAGCGCCGACTGGTGCCTTCACAGCGTATCACATTAGAACTACTTCATTTGAATCTTTTCTGTTTTTGAAAGGTATTCTATTTTTACGACCTTCTTTTTGACCTGCCGTGAGTTAAGAATAGAGCATTTTTAAATGAACGAACTTAGAGGTTTTCTCGGGCACTGCTTGGATGCAAAAGTCTTTAATGTGCTTACAAGGGCAGCACAAGTGATTTGCCGCCTTTTGAGGCCAACTTTGTTTCTTACGTAAACTTAACCGCTGAGCACCTTTTGGATTAAAAATTTACTACCACTGTGAACTTAGCGACGAAATAGTTTATCCCGAACGTTACACAGTTAGACTCACTTTTTAGTTGACAGTCGCAAATGCTGAAGCGAAGTTCGTACCAAATGGACCGGATGTCAGAATTCGAACCAATCTGTTCACCACACTTTGCCACTTCTCTCTCGACCAATTGGCCATCATAAAGTTTGTGGTCTACTGACTTTTGTTCTTCTCAAAATGGATTGGTGTAGAACGGTAAGTAACACCAACCGAGTGGCTTCCGGAAAATGACAGGTGCTTGTCGGGAATAGCCCCGATCTTCGTGCCATCCGATGGCTTAGATGGCTTAGACATCATCTGATTACACATTTCAGTGCATAAAAGCAGTCACCGTGTTCCCGACGACAATGCAGTGTGGCATCATCATCTCCATTAACTGCAAGTAACATCTTTATTCAAACGTTTGCTTCAATTCAAAAGCTAGACGAGTCCAATAATTAGTTTTAATCGGTAATCTTTCTCGTTTTTCCCAACTTCTGCTCCGGTTAGGTAAAAAGTCGGCAATGGGAAATTATTTTTAGTGTTTTACTTGAACGAAATGTCTGCATGCCTTCTGTGTGGATCTCAGCACTTCGATTCGATTCTTCGCATCCATAACCCACTTACGTCTTCTAACTTTTTCGTGTGACTTCGGCTGCCGCTTGAGGATCTTCATTTCATCTCTAATGGCGTAGAAAGCTAGTTCAGTAGATTTTCACTGTAGCCCTGAAATTGCCGAATCGGAACATCTAGGTTGTAAAGAGTGTTTCATTCTCGGAGAAGTCCCGTACCAATTTCGCAATCTGAAAAGGATGAGAGGCTTTTTGGGCCTGGAGATGAATTGAAACAGCACCGTTGTTGTGATGGTCGGCATCACAACCACTGTGCTATCCGACCTCTTTTGCATGAAAATACTGTATTAAATATTGAATCCATTTCAGTGACAGTGTTTTAAAATAGTTAAAATTCTATCGACAAAAAGAATTTCTTAAAAACCTTTTTGCTCGAATAACGGTCATAATTTCTTCTTACTCTTTTTTGTTCTTTCGGTTTCATAGTCATTGTCGTTATGAGGGCGGCTAGACCTTCCTAGAACTCGTAGAAATGCTTATTGGATGTGGTAATAATTTTTTTTTAGAGTTACCTAGACAAGTAAGAAATAGTATACTCTATTTATATTGGAGAAAGTTGAACATGGCGAAGTTTGTGCATTTCACTGTTTTCATGATCAAGGCCTCCTCACCATCCTCATCTATCGTTTTTGTTTCGAGAACTCCGGCCAAATTTACTTTGTCGCAACCTCTGAATCTCTGTTAAGAAGGATGAAACTAGTTTTAAATGGTTCTCCCTCCTTACGCACGTCATTTGGGTTAGAATAAATCTAGTCTGTTTGAATGGTGCACTACAATTGAATTATTTGAAACGATATGATATCATATATAGCAACTATTCCCAGAATAGTTTCTATTTCTTTCTATATAATTATATCTTTCTACTACTGTATGTTTCAGTATTAAGGATCATATCCACTGTTTCACAAGTTGCCTAGCAAATGTCGTAGTACGTAAATATTTCGATCCCTCCTTAGCAACTTCGATCGCTGCAAACAGTCATGTTATGCAAACCTATTTTTGCGGTCTGAACTCGTTCTTTGTTATTACTGTCCAAAAGTTATCACCCGTACAATAACAAGAAGGGCATGAGGATGTTTGCGAGAGCAGTCTTCCGCCAAATGATATGTGGTTTTGAGAGGATATGGAAACGGTAGCCGACGAATGTTTTCGGTAAAGATGTTGGACCTGTGCCAAATACCGCCTTCTCTAGAAGCATATAAATAGGCTCGTTAATTGTTATCTAGGTTCGTCGACTTTCCAGGTTCACCCGTGTCGGGGTTCGTCGGCTCTTTAGATCTATACCGTATTGGTCTCGTGTGTCACCAATATAGGCTATCGTATTTGTTAAGTCATACAGCATGTAGTCATTATTGTACATTAACTTCATCACATCATTGTTATATAACAATTTCGATTTGTACATTAGTTTAGCATCACCGTCACTACGTCACGCTTTCCATCAGCCCAGTGTATCCTCCTGATCATCATCCTGATCCTCATCCTCGTGTTCATTGTTTATCAATTGGTCTGCGGTGTGTTGTCAGTAGCGGCGGCTATCGTCAAATGCGTTCTGTCTGAAACGCCACCGGTGGCATGTACCATTCCTCCCACACGATACGCCATGCGTACGAGGCCGCTAGCCGGCCAACTTATGCTGTGCATTTGTTAAGCCGGTATAGGCTTATCATTTCTCAGTCGTTATCTTTCTCGTCTATAATCTCTTAAGCAATGGTGGCACCCATCGATGCTCAAACTTCACGTTGCAGACATATCGTTATCCAAGAGCAGCCACCTGACCGTGTTCCGTAGGTATCCCATCTCGTTCGTAGTCACTTTCACCATCGATGCTTAGGTAACTTGCTATCCTCATCGATTAATGTGCAAGTGCACCCAGCCGCTCTACATACGATCCCTAGCTTAGTCTAATGCAGGGCTCATCTGCATCTCACTCGTCTGTTGTTCTAGCCCTCGGCATCTGGGCCACTGTACGCGCCAATACGGGCGCTATCGTTCGTATCCCCTTGTCATTGTGATCAAGTTGCTGTTATCATAGTACTAATGTTGTAATAGTATTATTTACAATACTCTTATGCCTTCGTAGGTCTCACTTTAGTAGTAGGTACAGCACCTCATAGCCTTGAACTTGCCTTATTTGTATGTCAGTAATTCTCTGTCGATATTAGTGTTGTATTGATGTTGCATTTAAGTATATAATCGGCTTAATTACCCAAGTATGAGGTATTGCTCTGTGACAACTACGAAAAGTCCTGCGTGGCATTTTCTCACGAAGTCGAGCATTCTGCTAAAAGCTAGTGATTATTCGGTGCCGAGAACTGACTCGAAGGCCTATTTACGACTAGCCACTGCAATATCATATATTGCGTGGAACCCTGCGCTTCTTATATTCGTTTCTTCTCTTCGTAAACATTAACTACTAAGCGTAGTAATATTTCGAAACCGACCTTCCCTAAACCTCGGTGTGATTAATCAATATGTATTCTTTCTTGATAAGCTTACACGAGGCTGATAAATATATTTATTTTCGGCTAACGTTTCGACGTCTTCGTCTTCCTCAGAGCCGGTGATCCGAGTCGATGGTCCATGCTTGTTGTTCGCCTCGACGTTGCGTCTTCGCCTTCCTGTCGAGCCAGATCTTCCTCAGCGAGCCATCTTCTCGAATGAGGCATCCTCACTCAGTGATGCCCTTTTATACACGATGCTGATGGTGGATATATAATGACAATGTCCGGTGGTAATAACTTGTATTTCTTCCGGACATACATCGCTGCGCACATCGTGCAGAGGTCGGTGTATTATCAGCTAGCACAAAGCGTATCAACCTCGTGTAAGCTTATCAAGAAAGAATACATATTGATTAATCACACCAAGGTTTAGGGAAGGTCGGTTTCGAAATATTACTACGCTTTGTGCTAGCTGATAATACACCGACCTCTGCACGATGTGCGCAGTGATGTATGTCCGGAAGAAATACAAGTTATTACCACCGGACATTGTCATTATATATCCACCATCAGCATCGTGTATAAAAGGGCATCACTGAGTGAGGATGCCTCATTCGAGAAGATGGCTCGCTGAGGAAGATCTGGCTCGACAGGAAGGCGAAGACGCAACGTCGAGGCGAACAACAAGCATGGACCATCGACTCGGATCACCGGCTCTGAGGAAGACGAAGACGTCGAAACGTTAGCCGAAAATAAATATATTTATCAACCTCGTGTAAGCTTATCAAAAAAGAATACATATTAACTACTAAGGCCAACGGCTTAATATGAACCTTCGAGTACTGTTTTAGGATTTTTCTTTCACTTTGCTTCTTTCTCCTTGTTGTTTTATACTGCTGGAATAGGTTCTTCCAGAAATTCTGAGATTGTCGTTATAGTGTATTTTCAAACCTTCATGACAGGTAGTCGTCAATCATTGTGGAATAAACTAAGCAAGCATATACTGCACAAGTCAGGTGGCAATTTCAAAGGCTCATATCTAGGGTTCTGGGGTCCTTGGTTGAGCCAGCTCGAAGCAGAGCTTTACCGGTATTGAGCAGTGCACTATGACACCCAATGGTGATACTCAAAGGTATTGCCAATACTAATATCAACTGAAGTAATAATAATTAAAAATTTTTTAAATACGCACTACCTTTTGAAAGTTTTGAAAATATTGCAAACACAAAGAATATTGAACAGTTTCTCTTACACCTAATTTATCTCTATATTTACTGCAAAATATGGATGGTTTTTGCAATGAACGCACCTTAGTTCTCCTTAACGCGGTTCTGCGTTATCAGTGTAATCTCCTCGTAATGTTGTTTAAAAAAAGCTTACTGTCCGCACTTGGTGGTTGGTTAACAGTCACTTTCATGCATTCCAGTGGACTATAATTGACTTGAACGGTGAGCTGACCCAAAATGATTGAGATTACAGCATCTGAGAGGCCAGTGTTGCGACCTTGTTGTTCGAGAACGTCATTAACCTCAAGAACAAGTTTCTTCAGTACTTCGTAGGGTTTATGTGGAAGCATTTCTAATCAAATTATATTAAGTTATGATGACAAAATCTTTTGAGACTACAACACTGACGAAGTTTCTAAAAATTTAGATTCATTTTCTCGAAGTGTCATGTCACTCAATGCTTGCTACTTTGTCGCAACCTCTAATATTTAACATACAGTTAATCTCACTAATTGCACTCATTGCAAAACTCACTCATTGCTTGCATTATAAGACGCGATACAGATGCATGAGTTGCCGCCACGCTAGTTGAAATGCCAGGAACCTGCGCAGCGGCATTGGCAGGCGCGGAGACCAAGGCTACTGGCAAGGTAAAGCCTGTAATGGTGAAGGTCCTTGTTATTGCCAAAGAAAATTCCTTAGTTTTGTAGTTTATAATCGAAAATTATTCCAAATTCTGCCATTTAAGATTAAAAATCTTCTCGTCGAAATCTTTTTGGTAAGACAGTTCTTGAATAACAATGAAGTATTACATACATTCACTCTTTTTGCGGTTAAGCACTTCATATTTAAAATTACACAGGTATGTACTACCATGACAATTTTCTATTTATTACCTTGACCAGACAGCATAATCCCACACCCCATCACTGTAGAGGCGGTCGCTAGCAGCGGAATCAGAAGGACCGGAGTTTTCGCCATTTTTGTGAGGCAAATTATTTTTGTTCGCTAAAAAGTGTAACAAATACTGTAAACTTATATGAAAACAAATTATTCTTTGTTCCTTTGACGAGCAAGCACGAGGCTGTTAATTAATTGTTTATTTGGACACAAGACGACGTTTAGCTTTAATCCGCTGAAAAAAAATATTCTCCTTCATGGATCATATCATTCACAAAGCAATGGCGGATTTGGCATTCAACGCTTATTGGTCAGTGACGTCAGCGAGGAAGATGTTTTTGCACCTGTTTCGCTTTTCTATGAGCATTAGAAGTTCCCAGCTCACTGAATTCAAAACGTCTTCCTCAGAGCGCCTTTCGTACTCGTTTTTATTGTAGCGAGGTCCATGAAAACTGGTTAGTGAGATTGACTGTATGTCAAATATTAAATGAGAACAATGTAAGCAAAAGAGATCATTTAACAAAAACTTTGAAGAATGGGCCAATTCCTCACGTGCCACAGTTTGAACTGGGTTCCCGCCTTCGTGGCATAAAATCCTGACTTTCCCACAAATAAAGAAATTCACAATCGAGAAGACGGCACTTAAGTCCACTCTTTAGAAGAAATCTGTTTGTGAATGCATCGATGGACGATGCCGAACTTTCTTTGGAGCAAGGTTTCGAGATAGTCTCACCTGCTCAGTAGCCTTTCCGGTTTAATAGGGCTACAGAATCTCCTTTTTTGTTGTACAGGTTGACTGCAAGATAGAGTAACAACTTCTGCATTATTCTATTGAAGGATTCAGAAAGAGACGTGGAAAAAATGACACCAAAAATCCAACGCGCCAGAATTGATCACGGACAAAATAGCCACAATATGTTATCAGGTTGTTTTATGCTTTAGAATAAGGCACAGGAATCATACATTTTGTGGATTTGTCATTTTATAGAAATCAGAAAGAATGTGGACGTTCTAAAAGAAGTGACTGACATTACACTGAGCTGACGCTTTTCAGGTAGTGTTTTTAAACATTCCAACTTTTTAATGAAAGTGGACGTTTAGACAGCTCCACCAAAATCTCGGAATTTCTCCAGAAGACAAAATTTGCTGTTGTTCACTCCCTGTAATGGAGTCTAATTTTACTTATGTAATGCTTGCAACTTTTGACTGGTTTAACTCATTTCTGCAAGTATTTGGGAAGGGATAGAATGACTGAAGTGTTGCTTTCTCACAGTAGGTGAATAATTAAATTTATTCAGTTTAAGTTTTCGGAGCAATCCAAATTTTCTTCCTGTCAGAAACAGCGTTACGAAGACATTGCTGGTTCTAACTAGAATAAGAATTCCACAAAACCACATTCAATGCGAATTCGCATTTCCGCTAGCGGATGACGGTAGAACTTGTTCACCACTTCAGAAACCTTCTGTATGGCACTGGTGACTTGAATATCGGTTTTTAAAGAGCTGTTCAACGGCTGCATATTATGCGAATACTGGCTCTGTTTTTCTCTCAAACCAAAAAATCAGCCGCAAGTCATCCTTTTAGAAACGATAAAAATAGAATAGCTGTGCTTTGCATTCAGAGCGCTCGGTAAGAAATAGCAGCAGTGGTGGCTGCTGTCGTACGCCTTTGGTCGATTTACCTATCGCCAGAAAAAAAGCATTTCTTAAGAATGTCACTGCCAAAACAAACTGTTTAGGTGTTTAAAATTTTTTTCTCTCACTTAATGATTCAAGTAAAATCGACGGCCTGTCATTATTTTTAAGAAAAACAGTGCAACGGAGGACATCGGATGACCGCACTTTATTATTTCTGCTGGTTTGACGTTCAGCCTTGTTACTGTGATTATGACTTCGCCTACATCGTTGAAAGTTTACTACCGCGCAGACATTTCCACTGATAGATTTAACCATCTCATCAAACCACATATTATACAGTCCCACTCGTTAAATCACGGCTCTGAGGTAGGATTTAGAAAACGACGTTTCGATTGACCTTTTTCTAAAAGACATTCTGCTAACGGATCCACCTTGAATAGTAAGGAATTATTCTGCAAAACATTTAGACGTTCACTGGACTCGCTTTCCAGTGATAGTAGAATAGTGTGAAGCTTTATTCCAACGCCAATATTTTATTGCCAATTTTCCGACTCTAAGTCTAATATGTTGTTTTTATTTACAATCGATGGCTGACGTTTCGGCGATTTCGCCCACCTCAGGGCCGTGATTTTACGAGTGGGACTGTATAATATATTATGTTTCTCGAGCGTCGATGACAAATCGGAACCGCCACCGGCGCTGTATAATCGTCGTTTTGTTTATGAGAATTTTCAGAACGATGAATAAAGCTGAATAACCTATTTCGAATCGTTTTAATTGCATTGCTCATCGACGAACAGTTTTGCAGCACAGCAGCGAACAGCACAAGGCTGCTCTTGTGCTTTCAATCCGGTACTTCCGTTTCTCAGCGATTCTCAGAGAATAGGGTACAACGACAAGGTTATAAAGTTTTCACTTGAGATTTCTGCGTGCACTTAATATCACTTCGAGATCAAATCAACCACAGTTTTGTCCTACTTTGCCGGTGTGCCAAAGCAGTAAGTATAGTGGTAAATAATGTTTTTTTTCCTATGTAGCGTGCCTCCCTTTTTAACATGACTGGCCACAATGGTATTCAAATCGTTGTGTGCGGAATTGGCCTACCTCATGCGTGTGACTGTCAAGTCCCACGAATGGTGGTCGCTCTCTTATGCGGCATGTTGTTAAGAGCAATTGGCACCAAGTCTTTGAATCAACTTTACTCCTTCCACTTCGATAAAACGCTACATTGGTGTCAAATACTAGTGTAAAATACCTGGTTTCTTGAGTTTTTTGTCTTTGTATGTAAAAGTGATTTACACTGATGGTGTCGCACTCCCTGCTTGCATCAACGCCACTGACTCTCCAAGGAAGCGGGCAACAGCAAACTTTTTAAAATTTCTTAAAGCTTGCTAAAGAGCCTAATTCTCCCGCATCTGAATTTTCCCGAGATCTGTAAAGGAAGCCTGAGAATAAGCTTCCAATTTGTAATGCTTCCATAATGGTTTAGTTTTGGGACCTCTCCCGTATCTCCACATAGGTCCACTAACGGCATGAAGAAATTAGGTTCGTTTAATTACCTAAATTTATTTTCTTACATTTGTTGAGGAATGAGCTCGAATGGAAAGATTACAGCATATTAACAAGCTGATGCTGCCACATTCTTCATATTTTCAATTCTATTATATATTTTTGCAGTAATTTCAAATTCTTCACATAAAAGAGCGCTCAGAAATAACAATAGCATGATCCTACCAGAAAAAGAACCGCTCAGTGTTCCAATAATTACGATTCCAGCATTTTCGCTGATCGATTGTAGTAGATCTCGTTCTTCAGTTGTGAAAACTGCCGAATAGCGCAAGATATAGAGAACTCCTCCCTTGAAAAGTTCTCTATCTATCTAAATAATGGTATTTGAAGTCCAAATATGGCCTCCTCGCACTCGCACATCAAACACCGCAATGTAACCTTTTCTAATCTTCTCGATCAATTATGTTCAATGTTTCAGGCACAATAGCGATTCAGGTTTGACTTCAGTAGCATAGCGACGATGGCTTATCCGAAGGAGGCGTAACCATAGAACAGTTTACTACTTCCTTGCGAAACAACGAAGCTAATGACGTTTGATGTTTCAGGCAGTTAGGTACAGTCTTGCGGTCCAGGATCAACAATCCAGATTAATCGCGGTTGCATACGCTCGTGGCTCCCGCAGCCGATATAAGCCAGGTGCCTTCGACGGCGGAGACATGCCATCACTCACCTCACCCCCGATCGGTAGCGCGGATAATCCGCTGCTCACAACCACATCCTCAATCATCCTCAATCACCTCAACTCATTCTTAGTCATGGTCATTCATTCTTATTGAATCACACTCATTCACACATTCACATTCAACCTTCAGTAATCAGCAGATTATTGTATCTTGTTTCTCAGCTTGTCTACGGTGCGATGTCAGTAGTGGCGGATGTTACCAAATGCGTTCTGTTTGCAACGCCATCGGTGGCATGTACCATTCCTCCCACAATGTACACGCAATGTGTACAATGCCGCTAAGCGGCCAACTTATGCTATGTATTCTGCTAAGCCGCTATAGGCTTATCAGTTTTGTAGCCACTTATCATACTGGCCCTTACCCTTAGGCAATGGTGGCACCCATCGATGCTCAAAGTTCACGTTGCTGACATAGCGTTATTCACGACCAACCGCCTGACTGTGTTCCGTAGATGACTCATTATTCACTGTCCATAGCACCGTCAACGCTCATGTAACTTACTGTCCTCATCGATCCACTAAAATGCTCCTCATCGCTATAATGTTGAAATCCTAGCTTGGCCGAAACACGGCCAGTCTGTAACCCTCACCACCCTTTCCGCGGCATACAGTCTCCTCCCTCCGCCCCCAGCATATCCCTCAGTCTATTCGCGGTGCGGCGCGGCATCGCTTACGACTAAGCAAAGGCTATTTCGTTGTAATCTCATTATTATTGGTAATATTGTGTTAATGGCATAATAATGTTTGAATGCCATTGCCTCATTGTTAGCCTCACTTCTCTACAGGCCTTAGCACTTCAGAGCTCTTACTTGTGTCATTCCTCTACCACTACTTCTCTATCGTTACTATCATGATATTAGTGTTGTATTTATGTATTAAATGTTTAATTACCCAAGTTTGTGGTTGGTAGTTCAATCACTACGACTAAAAGACCCGCGTGGCTAATATTCTACATCAATCTGAACCGCTACACTTCGCCGCTAACCATTTCGTTACACAAGATGCTGTTGGCATCGGGATGTGAAGAACTGTTTACTAACGACTCCATCTCATGTGAATTGCAAATCGTTGCGGAAAACACCTCGTTCACTGCATGAGCCGCATTGCAGTAGCGATCGAAGTAGTGACGTTTGCGCTATTTCTCCAATTCAGAATTTAGTGAGTTTTGTCCCGTTTCTCTCTCGGATGACGAATCAAACGCATGATTAGCACAGTGGGATTATCGGCACTGTTATGAGCTTTTTTTGTAAACGCTAAATAAAGATGAATAGACAGTTCGGTGTCGCTTTAGTTAATTTCTTCAGAAACAAGTTGTTTTGCTACAGCATTCCCCTTGTATTTCCAATGCAGTAGAAAATAAGCGAATTTTAGCGATTGGCGAAAAATGCCGCGTTTACACTTTTTCTGCAATAAATATTCTATACATGCGTTTCACAGTGGCTTATTATCATCCTTCAGCGTTAGTTTTGGTGAGCAACAGAAAAGGTGTATCTCAGCCCAAAGAAAGGTGTGGTAGACGTTCCATCACTGTGCTGTTTCTTTGAAGAGCATTCAGGCCGAGCTGTCTTATAACGCTATTTAGTGTGGATTGTTGCATGGAATCAACAAGTTGTTCTTGGGATTATACCACTTCCGTCATGATTTAATCCATTATTTTTTGGCCTATTACAAATTCGGTTGTTCTCCAGATACAGACATCAACAATAAATGAAGCTTCAGACTACGGCGAAAACGATTATTCGTTGAGCGCATTAACGTATTTGTTCTTCAAAAGTAAATCTTCGTGTTAAATTTCTGAAGTCGGAAGGTTTCCAAGTTGCAGTCGACACCAGAGCCGGGTCATATGCGAGGATGAGATTTCGAGACAACGGAACTGTTGGAGAAAGTGTTTGTTTAGCATGACATATGAAGGTAGGCAATGAACGTATGAGGTCAGTGTACTTCACATTTTACGGGTTTCTTTTCGACCTGCTGTAAGCTGATGATGGAGTATTTTTTAAATGTATGGACTTAGGGAATTTATTCGGCCACTTCTTGCATGCAAATCGGCTTACAAGGATAGTACTAGTAATTTATCACATTTAAACGCCAACTTTGTTTTTTTTCGTTAGTCTAGCCATTCAATATAGTTTTAGGCTAAAACTCTAACTACCACTGTGAACTCAATGACAAAATAGTTTATTCGAAACGCTTCACAGTTAAACTCGCGTTTCAGTTGACGGTCGCAAATGCCGAGGCGAAGTTCGTACCAAATGGACCCGATGCCAGCATTCGAACAGCTCTGTTCACCACACCTTGCCACATCTCTCTCGACCAGTTCGCCATGATGACATTGGTGGTCTACACACTTTTTTCTTCTTAAAATAAATTTCTGTGGAAAGGTAAGCAATACAAACCGTGAGGCTTCCGGAAATTGACAAGTGCCTAACGGGAATGCTACCGATCATCATCGCATTGTCTAGTTGACACATCATTGGTGCAGGCATTGCATTGCATAAAGCAGTCACCGTGTTCCCCACGATGACGCAGTGTGGCATCATCATGACATCAACTCCAGCAACTGCAAGTAACATCTTTATTCAACCGTTTCTTTCAATGCAAAAGTCAAAAGAGCCCAATAGTTAGCCTTTGTTTTTGGCTTTTGCGTTTTTTCCAATTTATGTTTTAGTAAATCTTTCTATTTCTGTTCAGCAAACACGAGGTGTTATTCTACTTCTTTATTTACGTACAAGCTGACGTTTCGGCGGATTTCGCCTTCCTCAGAACCCGGAAAGGTCAAGTTGAGAGCAACCTCTTCGGCCAAACACCTCAATGACCAAGCAGAGAAAACGCTAAACCAAGATTTCAATCACATTTAACACATCTCTGCGCACTCAGCGCTTTCTATGAATCTTCCACTGAGTATGACGTGTGAAGACCAACCACACAGAATTCACTAATGTGCCCCTCCCATCAGAATAACAGGTTTTTATACTGTCCAATATCAGGCGTGATAATGAGGCGTTCTTCCCTGCGGTTCATTTTCGGATTTCTGGAATTAATCCAGAACGCCCCGAGAGTTTTGCGCGCTTGTGTTCTTGATTCCTGCGCGAGCATCGTGACACGTACTTCAAAGTCCTCCCCGTTATGTCCCTGGGTCCTATGCGTGCCTAGCGGGGTATTTAGTTTGTTTGCCGGCTGGATGTTCTTTTATGCGAACACAGAGGGTTCTGCCCGTTTCGCCAATGTATTCGTCACCACACGTCTTACAGGAGATCAGATAAACTATACCCGAGCTCATGCAATCACCGTCTTTACCATTCGTGCAAATTATGCAATTTTCCGTTGCACAAAGACGGTCATATAGGCGGTTACGAACTAGTTGGCGCCTAAGATTACTAGATTATTAGATTATATTTTAGTTCTATAAATTCTTTCTTGAGCAATGGATCACTTGGCCAACTAATTGATCAATGCCGACGTTGGTAGGAAGCCGGTCATGGAAAATGTTGCCATGTCATTGTATACGAGCTGTCTTCACGTCCACTGTGCGGATCTCAGCACTTCTCGTATTCGATTATATTGTTCGCATCCATCGTCCACTTAGGTTTTCTAACGTTTACGCGAGACTTTTGTTGCTCTTTGAGGATTTTCGTTTCATCTCGAATGTCATGTATAATGTACTATCCACGTGATTTCTGTGCGGTTGGTCTCTACGTGACATACTTAGTGGAAACCTCATAGAAAGCGGCTCTGAAGAAGGCGAAATCCGCCGAAACGTCAGCTTAATCGTGAACAAAGAATAGTAACACCTCGCGTTTGCTCAACAAAAATACGAAGAAAAACAACTGGAGCATTCGGAGTTATTCGTTTGAACATCGTTTTTGTGAGATTTAGCCGAAGACCAATCTTTCGGCAGGCTTTATCAAAGCCGGCCAGCATTCGTTCCGCCTGGCTAATGTTTGGTACTATAAGGACGATGTCATCATCAAAGCGAAGATGGCGTAACTGCCGACCATCGATTTTCACTCCCATATTATCCAGTTCCAATGTTCGCATGACGTTCTCGAGGGCGATGGTAAATAATTTTGGTGAGATTATATCGCTCAGCCCATCCCCTCTTCAGACGTCGGTGTTAATATTGTTGGAGATTAGTGATATTTTAGTTCTAAAGTTTTTGTGCAATTTACAAAGAATCTTTATGCACTGAGTAGGGACGTCTTGACTATCAAGGGCTTCCATTAATCCCTCTATCTCAATTGAGACAAATGCCTTCTTTATATCTCGAAAGACCGACTTTCTATACACCTCGGCATAGATAGTTGATATATTTATTTATGTGATCTTATAAACTGATCTTCCTAAGCTGACGCGAGGTTGGTACAGATCTTCGTTGTCGTTGTCGTTGTTTTTGATGTTATTGATCGATGGCTGACGTTTCGGCGACTTCGTCTTCCTCAGAGCCTGGACGTACTTTATGTTAGAATACTTTTTATTATTCGGTGGAAAAGAAGGCTAAAGTATTAATGAAGATCAAACTTTCAAACATGTCCGCCATATTGGACAGAAAGGCCACTAACCGTGTTGTTACGTGCTGGACTGGCCCACACGTAGATCACGTGGAGTCGCGAGCAAGACACGCCCCGGTGTCAAAATATCATTTTGAAATAGGGCGCCAGGTCACGCGTGATAGTGAGGCATTCGTCCTTCCGGTTCATCTTTGGATTTTTGAAATTTATCCAAAACGCCTCAAGAGTTTTGCGCGTTGATGTTTTTGATTCCTGCGCTAGGATCCGCACATTCACTTCAAAATCATCGCCGTTGTGCTTTTGTGCCCTATGCGTNAGTTCACGTGGAGTCGCGAGCAAGACACGCCCCGGTGTCAAAATATCATTTTGAAATAGGGCGCCAGGTCACGCGTGATAGTGAGGCATTCGTCCTTCCGGTTCATCTTTGGATTTTTGAAATTTATCCAAAACGCCTCAAGAGTTTTGCGCGTTGATGTTTTTGATTCCTGCGCCAGGATCCGCACATTCACTTCAAAATCATCGCCGTTGTGTTTTTGTGTCCTATGCGTACCTAGAGGGGTGTTTAAACGGACTTTAGCATTCCCATCTAGATGTTCTTTTATGCGGACACAAAGTGGTCCACCCGTTTCCCCGATATATTCCTCGCCGCATGCATTACATGAGATCAAGTATATTATACCTAAACTCATGCAATCCCCGTCTCTCCCGTTAGGACAGATCATACAGTTTTCTGAGCTGCACAAACGATCATAGAGACGGTTTCGAACTAACTGGCGGCGTAGGGTATTGGGTGGGATGTCAATAATCGTTACATAATTTTCAAGACCACTTTTTCTTAAGCACTTTTTAATGGCGTGACTTACTTCATTTGATATNCACAAAGTGGTCTACCCGTTTCCCCGATATATTCCTCGCCGCATGCTTTACATGAGATCAAGTATATTATACCTAAACTCATGCAATCCCCGTCTCTCCCGTTAGGACAGATCATACAGTTTTCTGAGCTGCACAAACGATCATAGAGACGGTTTCGAACTAACTGGCGGCGTAGGGTATTGGGTGGGATGTCAATAATCGTTACATAATTTTCAAGACCACTTTTTCTTAAGCACTTTTTAATGGCGTGACTTACTTCATTTGATATGAAGGGCAGCTTAATATGGCGTCTATTTGAAAATTTGATCTTCATTAATTTTTCCACCGAATAATAAAAAGTATTCTAACATAAAGTACGTCCAGGCTCTGAGGAAGGCGAAGTCGCCGAAACGTCAGCGATCGATCAATAACATCAAAAACAACGACAACGAAGATCTGTACCAACCTCGCGTCAGCTTAAGAAGATCAGTTTATAAGATCACATAAATAAATATATCAACCTTCTTTATATCGATGAAAATGAGAGAGGGCAGAGGGCGGTCTTTTGCACTCTCGCGATACTTCAATGAGTCTTGTAATCGCGTGGATGTGGTCCATTGTACTAAATCCTTCTCAAAACCCTGCTTGCTTACATGGCTGCTCTTAGTGCAGTGTTCTGTTAAAAATGTTTAAGATGACTCGAGTAAAAAAATTACCAGAGGACAGACAGCAAGCAGATTCCTTTATAGTTGCCGATACAGTGTAGGTCCCCCTTCTTAAGCAGTAACATGGTCATGCTGGTCTTCTACTGAGTAGGGACCTTGAATTCAGACAGGAAACGTGTGGAGAGCCGAGCCAATGTGTTTACGAGGACTGGCTGGAGTTTTTTTCAGGTGCTGAGATCTTATCCACTCCGGACCTGGTTCTGTTCGATTTTTCATCGACGAAATGGCATGTTAGACTCCGGAAGAGAGAACCGGTGGTTCAACATATCCATTCTTATTTCATATGATGAAAGGTGGACGTGGCACTCAAACAGATCTGAGTAGTATTCGTGAATGATTTTCTCCGTTACCTTTCTGGACGCTGTAACTGTCCCGTCTGGGAGCCGGAGTGCAATCACTTTGGACTTGTAATTGGAAGGCTTCGGTGGGCTTTGTGAATGCTTTTCGCAGTCTCTGCATCTTCGACCCTTACTACTGCTCTTCTCCCCCTAAGATCTTTTTCTATCGTCTGTCTGCATTGTTTTGCAAGTTCGGACGTTAGTTGGCAGTTGCCCGCAGCTCGTGCGATTCCGCACTGGAGTATCGGCTCGAGAGTTTCTGGAGATAGACGTCTCTTGGTGACTTTTGAAATCTTAGTTTTCATGGCTTTAACGTAAAGATGTTGAGTGGGCCCATCACATTCTTCGTAGATGTTATCGACAGCGACATCTTCCAAACAGCCCACTAGTGAGTTGAATATGTGTCAATTCATTGTGAGTGTGGAACCTCTTTTTTGAATTTAGCGGCTTTTTTTCCGTTCCCCAAAAAATGGAATCTTGCAGGAAGGAGGCGGTCGTCTAATCTCGCGTAGATTTTTGAGGCTTCAGCGACATCGGTTAGGCAAAACTTTCGGTTTACTGTGACGTGGTCAATTTCGTCATGGTACCCTCCACTGAAAGACTCCCACGACCAGCGCTGAGCGTGGCGCTTTTGGAATTGCGAGTTACCATGGACGGTCTCGGTAGCCATGATAAACTCAGATAGCCGGCCACCCTCTTTGTTGCATTCTAATCCATCAGTCCCAATGTAACGTTTTTCAGACGTTCTTCTTGGTCCAATCTTGGCGTTAAAATCTCCAATGGCGACATTGAAGTATGTATTGTCTTCTCTGTGGACCTTATCCAGGTGCATACAAACCGCTTCGAGTTCTTCTTCGTCACAGTTTGATTTCGGCGCGTAAACAACGAAGATTGTCAAAGCCGGAATTGATCCGTATCCTTTTAATCGTAAACGTTCGATTCAGCTTGTAAGTCGTTCGAATGGATCGAAGTTTATGGACAAACTCGTGTCGACGAGAACACCGCACCGACACTGCCGACTCCTCTACTGTCGCATGTTCCGAGAAACACTTTCTCTCTGGTTTCATACGCGGCGTTGAATGGGTGCCGTCGTCTCGTCTCGACCAGGCCGATGACGTCGTACCTCATCCTTCTTGCTTGAATGAATAAGTCTTCTATCGAAGACTCGGATGCAAGTGTACGTGCATTGCAGGTATAGATCGTGTCCTTAGTTCTTCGCGTTTCAACCAGCTTCCACTGGTCCTGAGATTTTACAAACTCTCCGTGCTCGTGCTACCCAACGATGCCGAATTTGGAGGGAGGTAATGGTGGGCCAGAGGAATGAGGCCCCTTTCTTCTACTTTTTTTTAGCTTTTGATACTCACGCATCGTATCTTGCTAGGCTTTGAAATCGGGGCGGGATATTCAAGGGTTGCTTGCCAGTGTCACCCGTAGTGGACATGAAGCTTATTTGTTAAACGCGACTCCCAACCGCCTACAATATAGTTGTTCCATGTCACTTGATTGCAAACCTTTAGCCGTTTTACTCCTCGTAAATATGTAACGCATTTGGCAAATCTGCACGGCAAAAACGGGAAGTCTATCACCTGGATCCACCTGCCTCTTAGGGAGGAAAAGGTCGCCTTCGCGATTAACCTTTATCCATCACCTGGAGACGCGCCACGTAGCCTGGCGCCTATACGGCTCGAGGTCCCTTATATGGGAATCCTTAGTGGTATGAATTATTACCAAACCAAATTGCTCTTCCTTATATAAGGGATCTCGAGCCGGTTAGTCGCGAGGCTACGTGGAGTGTCTCCAGGTGGCAGATCGTGGGTTAATCGTAGACCAAAGGCGACCTTTGCTACCCTGAGGCGCAGGTGGATCCAGGGTATGTAGTTCCTGTTTATGCTGCGCCGATTTAGCACATACTTTCTGTATTTGCTAGGGGTATTCAAGCGTGCGTGTGTGGGTGCGCTCTCGTTTGTGCAGATTGTATTCAAGTCAATTCGGCTAAAAGCCTGCAATCAAGTGACAGGGAAGTATATGGGTGGCGGCTAGGAGTCGCCTCCAGCAAGTTAGCTCCATTTTCGCTTGGGAGAGGCTGGTAAGTTATCTGCAAGTATACCCAACCTTCACGTTTAAAGCTACAGCAAGATGTACGTGGGTATCGAAATGCTAAGCACGGTAAAAAAGTGGGCCTCATTCCCCGACCTCGAAAGAGCCCTCGATTTCGCAGCGTTGGGTAGGAAGCATACGGGTAGGCTACTGAAGTCTCAGGACCGATGGAAGCTGCCTGGATTACAAAGAACTATGATGATGATTTGTGCCTACAATGCACGTACACTTGCATCCGAGTCCGCTATAGAAGGCTTTCTCATGCAAGCAAGAACGATAAGGTATGACGTCACCGGCCTGGCCGAGACGAGGCGACGCCACCCATACAACGCCGTTTATGACACCGGAGAAGAACTTTTCCTCGGAACATGCGACAGTAGAGGAGTCGGCGGGGTCGTTGTTAGTGTCAACACGAGTTTGGCCATGGACGTCGATTCATTCGAACAGCTTACAGCCCAAATCGGACGTTTACGATTAAAAGGATGTGAATCACTACCGGCTTTGACATTCTTCGTCGTTTACGCTCCGACATCAAACTATGACGAAAGAAGAAGTCGAAGCATTCCATATGGACTTGGAGAAATTCTACAGGGAAGACCATACATTCTTCAAGGTCATCATTGGAGATTCCCAACATCAAGATTGGATAAAGCAAAACGTCGGCAGAACGTTACATTAAAACCAACTGACTAGAATAGAACGAACAGGTTGAGCGACTCTCTAAGTTTATCAAGATCATCAGCATCCTCTATGGTAGTTCGCAATTCCAGAATCCCTACCCTCAACGCTGGGCGTGGGAGTCTCCCAATGGAGAGTACCATAACGAAATAAACCGCGTGATAGTAAATAGAAGGTTTTGCCTAACCGATGTCGCTGCTGTCCCAAAATTCTACACGGGATCAGAATATCGTCTCCTTCGTGCAAGATTCTATTTCTCGCGAAAAGGAGAAAAAGCAACCAAGTTCAGAAACCGAAGTCCCAGAACCACCGTAAACTGGGGCTTAATTTATTAGTCGCCTGGTGTGAAAGTGCCGTTGTAGATAACATCAAGAAGGAATACGATCGACTCATTCAACATCTACACGTTAGCGCTATGAAAGCTGAGTGTTCGAAAGTCACCAAGAGACGTCTCTCTTTAGAAATACTTGAACTGATACACCAGCGTGGAATCGCACGAGTTGCAGGCAACCGCGAACTAACGTCCGGACATGCAGAACAATGCAGACAGGAGATAAAAGAAGATCTTAAAGTCAGAAGAGCAGCAGTAGTGGTCGAAGCTGCAGAGGCTGGGAGAAGCTTTGGCGCGCAGCGAATTTTCGCCAATTACAAGACCGAGATGATTGCACACCGACGCCCAGACGGGCTGGACATGTAATGCGTATGAAAGACAATCGCTATACAAGAACCGTTAGTGATTGGATTTCTCGGGATGTCAAACGTACTGCAGGAAAACCACTCATCCAATGGTTAGAGTTTTTCACGAAAAGTCTAGAAGATATGATGCTCGACGAGTCTCCAGAACGAGCAGAACTCACTGGGCTGCTCGTGCAAGCAATAGAAAAAAATGGAAGATTTACCGGCTCCCGCTCGAGTCACTCGACGAACAACGGGACTGCTGGTGATACAGGTGCCTAATTAGTAGCAATATCAATTGCAGTAATAAGAATCAAAATGTTCTGAGCGCGCATTACCCTTTAAAAGCTTTCGAAATTATTGCAAGCACACTTAATTTTGACCCGTCTCCCTCACAGCTAATTCATCTCCACATTTACTTCTAATTATAGATGGTTTCTGCAATGAGCGCGCTATAGCTCTTCTTAAACCGCTTGTGCGCTATCAGTGTAACCTCCTAGAAATGTTCTTAGAAGTCAAAAACTCACATGGCATGTTTGCTGGTGGGTTAACAGCCACTGTCATGCATTGCAGTGGAGTATACCTGACTTGAACAGTGAGCTGACCCAAAATGAGAGAGATTATTGCATCAGACAAGCCGGCACTACGACCTTGCCGCTCGAGAACATCAACAACCTTAAGAACAAGTTCCTTCATTAGATGGTAAAGTTTATATAGAAGCGTTTTTAATCAAGTTGTCTTGAGCTATAATGACAAAATGTGTTGGAACTAGAACGCTGACGAATTTTGTAGAAATTTAAACTTATTGGTTACCTTCTTCCAGAAACCGAGAGAAAAGAAGGACTTCAAAAAATCAAAGTGTTATGAACTCACTGCTTGCATTACGAGACGTGATACAAATGCCTGAGCTCCCCCCTCGCTATTTGCAATGCCAGCCACTTGCACAGGGACGTTGGCTGCGGTGGAGTAGACCATAGCCACTGGCAAGGTAAAGCCGGTGATACTGAAGGTCCTAGTCCTTGCTGCAAGAAAATCCTGAAGTTTTGTAGTTAGTAGTTAAAAAATATTCCAACCTCTACTAATTGAAATTGAAAATTTTCTGGTCGAAAGGTTTGTGTTAAGTCAGTTCGTGAATACTAGTCAAGTGTTGGATACATTCACTCCTTTTGCGGCTAAAGACTTTATATTTAAAATTATGTGCTGCTATGATAATTTTTTGTTTATTACCTTGACCTGGTGGCATCATCCCACACCCCAATACTGTGGAGGCGGTCGCTAATAGCGGAATCAGAAGGGCCAGAAGTTTCGCCATTCTTGTAAGACAGTTTATTTTTGCTCGCTAAAAATGTAATAAACATTGTAGACTAGGACGAAAGCAAATAATTCTCTGACTCCTTGAGAGCAGACACGAGGCTGTCAAGTTAATGATTTTTTTTCCATACAAGCAAGATGACATTTAGCTTTAGGCCGATGAAAAGAAATGTCCTCCTTTCTGGAACGGAACATTCACGAAGCAGCAGCTGATGTGGTATTCAGCACTTATGCGTCAGTGACGTCAGCCAGGCCGATGTTCTTGCAACTCTTTCACTTTTTTAAGAGCATTAGAGCTTTCGAGCCCACTGAATTCAAGGCAAGTTTTTCAGAGCGACTTTCGTGATAGATTCTGCTGTTGCGAGACCTATGGAGACTGCTTGGTGAGATAAACTGTACTACAAATATTGAATGTGAACGACGTACGTGCAAGCGATCGTCTAGCAAAAATTTTAAAAGACGGGCCAATTCCTCATGTGCCGTGACTTAAATTGTGTTACCATCATTTCATTTGTGTTGTTGCGTCGTAAAATCTTAGCTTTCCCACAAATAAGGAAGTTAACAATCCTTTTCGCAAGTCTACCTTTGAGAAAACATTTGTGGATGCAGTTATCGATTCAAAAAAACGAAGTAGAACTTCAAGTGTGAAACATTCCTGGTAAGAATTGCCTGCGAAGCAGAAATATTATTTCTTAAGCCTCTACCACTTCTCAAAGTACAGCTACGAAATCTCCATTCTTGGTGAAGGAGCTGACTGTTGGCCAAAACAAACCCTATTCCATAGTTTCACTCAAAAATTCAGAAACGCGTGTTGATTAGGGTGACACTAAGAACCTATCAATATGAAGAATAAAATAGGAAACCAATTCAGAATTGATCATTCGATTTATGCAGTATCACATGCTTACTAAGTGATCCCGAAACAGCTGCGCTAATGCTTCATGTTTTATCCCAAGGCACAGGAATCCTTCATTTTGCTGGAACTTCTAGTGCATTAAGAAAAGAAAAGAAATTGGGCGCTTTTGAAGCCTGAAGTTGCACTGAACTAAGACGTCCTTGGTAAACGTTTTAAACGTTCCAAGTTCCTCAGAAATCGTTATGTTTATGAAACGCCGCCAATTTCTCGCAATTTTTCCATGATGTGCAGACAAAACAAAACTTGCTATTATACTTTTCATATACAGAAGTCTCGCTACATTCGCGTAACGTTTACAACCACTTCACTGATTTCACTCATTTCTGCAGATGTTTGGGAAGGATCACCAGAAAAAGCCGAACTCTTGCTTTCCTATATAGTAGGTCGTCAATTCGATATGTGCAGTATCACATGATTACCAAGTGATCCCAAATTCTTTACGTAAAACAGCGCTCCGAAGTAATAAATTCCATAATCTGACTAGAAAAAGAACTGCTCAGAGCTGCAACGAATAGATCATTTTCGCTCATCGATTACAGTACACTTCGCTCTTCAGTTGACCAAATTGCTGTGTGGCCAGACGACACTTTGGCCATCGGATTTAGAAAACTGTTTACTAAAGGCTTTGTCTCATGCGAATTGAAAATTGTTTTCTTACCAGTTCATTTACAGCACTTTTCAGTGAAGTTTTATTACCACTGCGTCCGCAGTGGAAGTCTTAGGTACTGTTCTTTCTGTTGCCCTGGAATCAGCAGTAGTCGAAGAAACTTCTATTGAGCACGTCAATTTAAAAAAGTGATAAAACTTTTATCGGGATACTACCTATACCGTCATGAATGAGAAACATTATCCGCGCGGCTTATACTTCACTGGGAGAATCTAAATATGGCATTTTTCGGCAATCCCTGAAAGTCGCTGACCCTATCGTATTGGAAATTCAAGGGCAATGCAGTGGCAAAACAACTTATCAGCAAATCAACTAAAAAAAGACAGAACTGCTTATTTGCCTTTATTTAGCGTTCATAAAAAGTTCATAACAGTACCAATGATCATACAGTGCTGACGGTGGTTTCGATTCGTCATCCGAAAGAAAAACAAAGCAGAGTTCGTTACGTACTGAATCGGATAATTCTCGCTAACATCACTATTTCAATCATTACCGTGTACAATGAAGACAGTGAAAGAGGTGTTTTCCAGTATTCCCGGCAAATATTTCTAGCAGTGCCTAAAGCCCGTCAGTTTTGAAAGAGGAACCACTGCGTTCACCAAGACTTCTTTCATAAGAGAACCTTCCAAAGCTTTCGATGCTGAAAGGCGTTTCTACATTTTCTGCAACAATTATTTCGTGTATGCATCTCATATGAACTTGTTGCCATGTTTCAGTGATAATTTGGTTGAGTAACAGGAAAAGGGTATCTCAGCACAGAGAAAAGTAGAAGACGTTCTGGTCATAAATGTGAAATCGTACGCACCGCTAGTACTGTTTAATCATCTGCCCTTTTACGACTTTTTACGAACGCTGAACGAAGCTGTACAAGTGGTTCCGTGTTCTAGTGTTCCGCCCTGCTGATTGAATTCACGAGCAAAGAACATTTTTTCTCGCCATTTCCCTTCCGCTTCCAATACGACACCGCAGTTGTTCACCGAATTTCTGCCAAAAAAGAAAAAGCCTCAAATTTCAAGTTTCCGTGTGGGCAGTCTCGTGAGTGCTCAATGTGAATACAAATTTGGTATAGGTGCTGTTTTTATTCTATTTTGTAATCAGCCACCAGTTGTCCCACTGGTCCTCGAGTGTCTCCGCAGCGCGCCGGTAAACCTTTCATTTCTCCTTGGCGTGTGCAAGAAAAGTCTTGTGGATTTGGCACGCACTAGACACTCGTTGAGCACCGAATATTTCTCCTCGCACTTTCTTGAAGAGCTTTGACTACTGGTTCGGTTGCCTTTCTGTTGTCCGTTTGGCATTCCGCGGAATCCATTCATTAGTGGATGTTGTCAATCGGTGGTCGTTCAACTGTTTGGACCATCTCATCATTGACAATTGCGCGTATGTATGTCGGAGTTCAGTTTATCCTTTCTTATTTCCGTGACAAGAGATACACTCTGCCCTTAGTTGTCTAACTAGGGTTACTCCTAGCATCGTCCTTTCTACTGTGCCTTTAATAACGCTGTCTAATTTCTCATCCTGTTTACGCATCGATCAGGTTTCTGACGCATGCGTTATCGCAGGAAGTATCGTTTAGTCGAAAAGGTGAGCACGGAGTTGGGTGTTTTTTGTTCTCCTCACTACATCATCGAAGCTCTTGAAAGATCCCCAAGCCACTCGTTTCCTTCTGCTGATTTTTCTTAAACCCAAAGAACAGCTATAAGTCATACAATTTGGATCGGTAAGGAAGAACAACTATGATTTGTATTCAAATCACTCGGTAGGAAAGCTCAGTAGTGGCGACTACTGTGCTACAACTTCGATCCATTTACGCATTGCCCGAAAAAAGCCAGTTCTTGCAAATGTCACTGCCAAAACTGCCTGTTTGTAAAGTTTATAAAAATTTTTTCTTTAAGTGATGTTTTAGGAAATATACAAAGCCTCCTGATTTAAAAAAGTGCTTCGGTGAACATCGGACATCCTCACTTTGTTAACCCTGCTGGTTTTACGTTTATCGCCGGTAGTGCTATTATAATTTCGCCTACATCACTGAAAGTTTGTTAGTGCACCGACGTTTTCACTATAGGTTAAACCATTTTCTTAAATTTTATTAAATCTTAGAATTACTCTGTAAAAGACGATGTTTCGATCGTCCCTGTTTTAAAACACATTCTTCTATCGGATCCACGTTGAGGGAATTGCTCTAGAAAGCAGTTATGCTTTTATAGGAATCGCTCCCAGTAATAGTCCAGTAGTGTGAAAGCCTTATCTCAGCACTAACACTTTATTGTGGATTCTCCGACTCCAAATGTAAGACATTATGCTTCCAGAGCGCGTGTGACGGTTAAGGAGCGCCAAAGGTGCTGTATCATTGTCGTTTTGTTCATGAGTTTTTTGGGAATGATGAATGAAGCTGGGTAAGCTATCTCGATTCGTTTTAATTGCATTGCTCATCGACGAACACTTTGCAACAGACGGTGTTTCAATACGATAATTCCGTCTGCCAGCAAATTTCAAGGAATGGAGAAAAACCGCTAATTTCCCAAGTTTCCAATTGAAATTCCTGCGACCATTTCATATCACAATCTTAACCCTTTTATTTACTGCCTTTTTCTTTTTAATGGTAGGGTATGTTGCGAAACATAACTCGTATATAATGCTGAGATATTTGCAAAACTCCGGACCGCAGGTGTATGCGGTGGAGAACGAACACGCGTTGTTCCCGGTAAGGACAACAGCGCGTGTTCGTTCTCCACCGCATACACCTGCGGTCCGGAGTTTTGCAAATATCTCAACATTATATGCGAGTTACATTTGATATCACTTCGAAATCACAGCAACCACAGTTTTTATCCCCCTCTGCCAGTGTGCCAAAGCACTAAGTTTCGCGGAAAATAGTGCTTTTTTTCAAGCAGTTTTGCTTCTTTTTTATCATGGTTGGCCATAAGGGAATGAAATTGCTGTGCGCGTCGTTGGCCTAGTCCGTGGGTGTGGCTGTAATGCTTTATGGAAGGTTATCGATGAGTTTTGTGGAGTGCTGTTAACAGCAATGAGCACGCGCTACAGCTGTGTAAAACATCTTGTTCTCGGAGATCCTTGTCTTTGTATGCAAAGTCATTCTACCCAGAACGAAAATCCGAGAAGAAAACAAGCGAAAACAAAAAAAAAGCACTGCTGGATAACTGAAGTAATTTTCATTTAAATGCTGCAAAATTCATCCTGAATTAAGTGCATTCTCAATTTCTGTAGGAATTACAAGCTTCTGAAGATCTTCGCTGAAAGGATTGTGAACTTCGCCATTAATGGTGTAACCTTGAAGGCCTTGGTTTACACTGGTGATGTCACACTTCCTGCTCACATCAGAGCCACTCGGATGGAAAAACTACAATTTTTTTTTAGATTTCTTAAAATCTTGCAAATGAGTCTGTTTCTCCGGCACTTGGGTTTTCTTGAGCTGTATGAGGAATCCTTAGAATACGCTTCAAATTTATAATAGCTTCATAGAGGTTTAGTTTTGGGACAGTTCCCATGTCTCCACATAGACTGACTAACAGTATGGAGAAATAAAGTTCTTTTATGAATGTGTCGTTTTCTTGTTTAGCAATCGCGGGGTTTTTAAACAGCATACATTTACTTCCATAGAAAAACACAATACAATACAACACTGGCTGACGTTTCGGCAATATCGCCTTCTTCAGAGCCTGGAAGGGTACACTGATATACAATCTACTAGGCCAAACGCTTCAGTAACACTTACGAAAAGCCGAAAAACTCTATAGTAATTACATGATCAACAGCTCCTCAAAAAACTCACCGCTTTTTACGTGACTTGAAATGAGGAAATTGAGAACAGCTGATTATAGTCGCATATGGTTGACGACTGCACCATCCTACATCAAAAACCGATGCGAACATACGGGATCAGGTCGTGTATGACCTCCTTCATCCCTGCTATTCATTGTAGGATTTTTGGCATTTATCCAAAAAGCCTCAAGAAGTTTTCGCGCTGGGGTTTTGGACTCCTGTGCAAGAATATTGACTTTTACTTCGAAATCGTCTCCGCTATGCTTTTGTATCCTATGCGTGCCTAGTGGGATGCTTCGTCTTAGTTTTCGTTTGCCATCTAGGTGTTCTTTTATACGGATACACAAAGGTCTGCCAGTTTGGCCAAAATATTCATCTCCGCAATTATTACAAGAGATCAGGTATATCGTACCTGAACTCATGCAATCACCGTCCCTGCTGTAAAGGCATATTACGCAATTTGTTGTTTCACACAGGCGGTCATGCAGGCGGTAGCGAACTAATTGGAGACGTAGAATAACCGGTGGTATTTCACCTATCGCTACCGATTCCTCTAGACTTGCCCTTTTTAAGCATCGTTTTATAGCTACGCTTACTTCATCGCTTATAAAAGGCAACATAAACGGTACTTCCTTTTGGCCAAGTGTTTCGCGTGGGCGCGTCGTCCACCTTGTCAACTTATCTCGTGGGGTTACCATTTCGTAGCCATTGGAGATGGCTATTTGCCGAGCCAAGTCGCGCGATTCTTCCTTTAGTTCCCTGGTTGTGCACACAGAGGTGGCTGTTTGAAACATAACAAGCGCCCGCTTTGTTTGTGAAGGGTGGGAAGAAAGGAAATGAACAAAAATGTTCTTGTCACTTGGCTTTCGTTACCACTTTGTCAGGTAACCGCTACTTCATAGGTTTATTTGAACGTCCAAAAACGGAAGCCAGTTTTCTCTCGGTTTCTCCCGGGTGAACATTATGTACTCGGACTGCTCGTTCAATAATTCAAAGCATTTGTCCATTTTCTCCTGCGTAGAAAAGACGACAAAACAATCATCTACATATCTGCAATAGAGTAGTGGCCGGAGATCGAGAACAGGGGCTTCTATCTTAGACATAAACACAATGGCCAGGCTTGGTGTCAATCGCTGTCCCATTGCCAACCCCCTTATTTGCGCGAAATATTTCCCAGACCATCTGAAAATCGAGCAGTTTAGGCACCCCTTTAAGAGAGCCATTAGCTGCTGGATGGACAAGCCATGCATATTTATTCTTTCTTCATGTTGAACAAGAAGTTCGAGGATGGCTTGTCTAACGTCGAAAGACTCCATCACGTACGCGTTACGTAGGCGTTCTAGGAACATTTGGGTGTTTGTGAGGTGAGCTGGAATGCGGTTAAACACCTGGGTAAGTATCAGGCTTAAAAACCAGGTTATTCTATCCGTTGGCCCATCTACACAGCTGATGATCGGTCTAACCTTAAATGATGACGGATTGGTTGACGCATGATCATCAGGTGATACCAACTTATGTGTTTTAATAAGTAGGTATAGGACGAGATATGTTGGTCTATCGATTTTAAAGCGCGAAATAACCGATGATTTTAAACCCTCAGCTTTTGCCACGCTGACCCATTGATTGTTTAGCTTTCGGTTTTGACTTTTACATTCCTTTTCAGAGGATGGGCGATAGAGAGTAGCATCACTAAGATGTTCCTCTGTTATCTCAACATCCAGCTGGCGAGGGTTAACCACGAACTCTACCCCCTTATCACTAACAGACAATCTTATTGTTTTCGAGTTTATTAATTCTCTAATTTTTTGCATGCCGCATTTTTGTGCGACTGTTAGGTTAGAGATAAACTTTCTATCGCGGTAGTGATCAAAGTCTTGAGAACGCCGTCCGAAAACACGCGGAATTTTATGTCAACTCCATCGTTAGGGTCCTGTATCTAAAAAACGTTTTAGGAAAAGGAGATGGTATCTCTATTTGATGTTTCTTGCTTGGCCTGATAGCGGAGTCGATCTTGAAGCTCATAAAGGTTGCATGCTATCCTACGCAGGGTCGTTTTAGAAATGGGCTGTGTTGGTGCAAAACTTGGGCCCAATTCTAATAGCGAGCGCGCATTCTCAGGTATTGTTATGCCCCCAATCACGGTGACCCTAGATTTTCTGGGTGCACTATCAACCCTATTTTGACTATTATCAGAAACGTAAGGAATTCGTTTGCGGTTGTTTCTTGAAGCTGAGTCGTGTGAATTACCCAAATGATTTTCGAATTTCCGTTGTAAGGTTATTTTGGCATTAGATCTAATAAAATCGTATATCAATATTGACCCACCAACTATCCTCCTCCAAAGGCGATCCTCCAAATACAAAGACAAAAATGTTCCTTCGTTGCACACTTCTTCATTCTGGCAAACATCTCGTTCTGCTTGCTCCGTAGTGCAGCTCGAAGTAGTTCCACTTCGATGCCTCGTACTCGTTGGCTGCCCTCCGGTTGACCGCATACCTGGTGAGGTCGCTTTCGTTTTATAAACTTCGGCATGACTCGATGTTGAAAACAGCGGCTGAGAGAGTTGTTTTGCTGTCTAGCTAAGACAATCTTCTGTCTTAGTGATAATGCTTCCTTTACAGGTGGAAAGTATTTGTCTGTTGTCCTGCTTCCTCAAACTGTTGTCGCAAAGAGAACTGGGCGGTAATTGAACACTCAACAGTTCCCAGGATCGGCTTTCTATTAACCTCGGCATTGGAATATGAATTTGTCGTTTTCTTGTTCAGCAATCGCGGATAGCTGCTGCTCGCACTGCTGGATAACTGAAGTAATTTTCATCTAAATGTTGCAAAATTCATCCTGATTTAAGTGCTGTAAGTGTCATCAATTTCTGTAGGAATTACAAGCTTCTGAAGATCTTCGCTGAAAGGATTGTGAACACGTGATCTGTCTTCCTTACCGAAAGCAGGTTAAAAAAGCGGTGGGCTTTTCAAGAAACTGCTCATCAGGTGGTTGCGACATAGATTTTAGTCTTTTTGTTTTTGTCATTGTAGCGTTTTGCGCAGTAGATTGCACAACAGTATTGCTTTCCAGACTCTGACGAAGCGATACTGCCGAGTTTCAGATGTAACGAAACGAAGAATAAAGTAACGCCTCGTGTTGGCTTAACAGAAATATTAAGAAGTAGAATTGTATATTTAATAAACGAAAATGAAGTTTCGGTCAAAACTGGGAGGACTTGTATTTCAATCACAGATTTGGTACCAATGAACTAGCAATCATTTATGGCACTAATAGGTTCACTATAAGAATTCTTCCCTTCTCTACACATAGTTTAAGAGCATACGCTGAGGTGCATGGCTAATTGTAGAACAAACGATGTTTTTAAGTTCCACTGAAGACGAAAAATAAGCCATCAAGAATTATTGGCATCAGAGCACGCAGAATTCGTTTATAGACTTTGTGAAGTGATACGCGCTCCTGATTTCCTGACTAATATTCCATGCTTAATGGGCATGCATACAGCCTACCAAAAAATAACGTGCACAGTTCAGGCGAACGAATCGACCAGTGCATAGTTGCATCCTCTTAATTTATAATGAACTAAAGAAAGGCTAAAATTTGGTAACGAATATCCAGGATAGCAGTTGTTATTGAACCAGCTGTTAGATTGCTGTTGCTTTCTAGGAGTGAGTAGCGAATGAGATTCCACAGCTTCCTTGCTTTCAATAAGAAATTTAGCTAGTTGTAATATAACCTCAGGCATTAGGTAATGGATTGGAATAATATCCGGCATAAAACAACTAGCGACAGTAAGTACGTTCACAAGTGCTGACATCCGTTATTTGAAATATATAGGGAAAACAGTATATAGTTGCCCATTACATGGAAATCACTCCCATTAGTGTTGTCTTCAGGTTGACAACGTTGCTGTTGAAGGAAGTAAGCTCAGTGCATCAATCGGTTAATATGATTGTAATCTTGTAATCTTTTGTAATCTTTCCATTCGAGATCGTCGTTGAAGAATTGTAAGAAAATGTGTTGAGGTCAGTAAAAGAACTTTGTTTCTTCATGGCGTTAGTCAACCTCTGTGGAGGTATTGGAACGGTCCCGTGACTAAGCCGTTATGGAATTATTATAAACTTAAGGCTTATTCTCAAGCTTTCCTAGACACTCAGAAAACATGGTGGCGAAAAAATTAGGCTCATTTGCAAGATTTTAAGTAATCCAGAAAAATTTGTAGCTGCCCGCTCCGAGTGGCTCTGACGTGAGCAGGAAGTGTGACATCACCAGTGTAAACCACGTGCTTTAAGGTTCCTCCATAAATGTTAAAGTTAATATTATTTTCTGTAAAGATCTTTAAAGGTTTGCAAATCCTACACAAACTGGACGTGCATTTAATTCAGGGAATGTTTTTACTGCATCGAAATGAAAAGGTTTTTAGGTCTCCAGAAATGTTTCTTTTCTCGGATTGTCTTCTACTCGCATTTTCGTTTTATGAGCAACAATTTTACATACAAAGACAAAGAACTCTAGAAACAAGGTATTTAACACAACTACAACGTTTTATCGAAGTAAAACGAGTAAATCTAATTCGAAAAGTTGGTTGCCAATTGCTCTCAACAGCCTGCCAAATAACTAACGGCAACCGTTCATAACACTCGGCAGTTACACGGCAGGCAGACTAGACCAAGCTCGCACACAGCGATTAGAATTTCGTTATAGCCAGTCTTGATTAAAAGGAGTCACGCTACATAAAAGTAAAAGCGTTATTTACTCTGAGTTTACTTCTTTGGAACACTGGTAAAGTGTGATAAGAACTGTAGCTGTTGTGATTTCGAAGTGGATGAAGTGCTCGCAGGAATCTCAACGGGAAACTTGGTAGATCAGTAGTTTTTTTCTAATCTCTGACATTCGTTGGCAAACGGAATAATGGTATTAAAACCACAACAACGGTCTGCCGTGAAACTGGTCGTCGATTAGCAGCGGAGTTGAAGCAATTCGAAATAACTTATTCAGCTTCATTCATTGTTCATAAAAATCTCATAAACAGAATAACTATGACACATCGCCGGTGGCGCTTTTTGTCGTCCGTGTTCGAGAAACACGATGTATTACATTTAGAACCGGAGAACTAACAATAAAATATTGGCGTTGAGATAAAGCTCCGCACTCTACGACTATCACTGGAAAGCGATTTCCACGAAGACCTAGATGCTTTCCAGAATGATTTCTATTTATATAAGGTAGATCCGCCAGCAGAATGCCTTTCAGAGCAGGGACAATTCCGTGATCTGATGAAACGGTTCAATCTACTAGTGGAAATTCTGCGCACTAACGAGCTTTCAACGGTGTAGGCAAAATAATAATGACAGTAACGACGTGAACGTTAAACCAGCAGAGGTGACAAAGTACGGACAGCCGATGTTCTCCGTAGGACTTCTTTTTATATAATACACATTGGATTTTTCCTAGAACGTTAATTGAGGGAAAACAACTTCAAACGCTTCAACAGCTAGTTTG